>PVJH01021590.1:0-38304 GCA_004026705.1 Nesogale talazaci | reverse complement strand
TCTGGGGCACGGACAATAGGGAAGTGAGTGTTGGGACACAGTGTACAGTGTTACAGGATTAAAAAATAATTTGTAAATTACTAAGCATTCAAGGGGAAGGGGGGAGGAAGGGCAATATAGGGAGCTGATAATGGGGGCCTGGAGGGAGGGAGAATGTTTTGAGAGTGATGATGGCAATGGGTGTGTAAAAGTGGCCTGCACACAACTGATGTTGTTAGGGATTGTGATGGAAGTTGTAGGGGCCCCCCAATAAAATGATTCATTAAAAAAGGGGGGGGAGGGGAAAAGGGAGTTTTTTTTAAGAGGGGCTTGTATCAAGGGCTCAAGTGGAAAATGTTGGGAAATGTATGTGGAAACATGTGTGCAAATGTGCTTGATACAAATGATGTACTGAATGTTGTAGTATCTGTAAGTGCCCCCAATAAAATTTTTAAAAAATTAAAAAATAGAAAAAAATAGAAAAACAAATAAATAAAAAGAAAGCAGAGAAGATGAAAACCTGGAACAGATATACATTGGCTCAAAAGGGAGCGGAAATGACAAGGTGTCATTTCAAGCTAAATACCTCTGCAGTAATGCACCCACAATGACAGTAAGGCCAATGCATCCAGGGTCTGCGTGGACAACTTTTGAGGGGTACTGTTCCTGATGGCATTTTTTGGTTACATGCTGTCAGATCCTTACAAATCAGAAAGGCTACAGTTTGGGCTCTGAAGAGAAGGATGTGATGTGCAAGGAGCACTCTGTGCTAAACAGAGTGACCTGGTCTCGAATGGGCTCCTGGCGACCTAGAAGACGTTGTCTTACAAGTCACTGAGGGGAAGCTGGTCTGACATTCATACCAGATCTTGACAAGTAGAGGCAAGTAAAATGGATTAGAGGCAAGTAAAATAAAAAAGCTAAAGTAAGGACTCAAAGAGCTAAAAAGTTAGAACAAGGCAGGATAAACCTCCCATTATTAAGGCTTTTTATAAAACGATGTTTTTGTTTTTAATACCACAATGTGGTATTACCACAAGGCTACATAAAGAACAGGAGAGAAAGCCTACGCACAGACCCTGGTTATTTCTGGAATCGTGACTGCAGTGACCCTGCATATCTGTAGGGAAGGTGGACTGACGGCTCTAATACTTGGCGTGGAGACAACTGTTAATCCATATGGAAAGAAAATAAAATTGGATCAAGGAGCCCTACTTCATACCTTGAATACAAAGACATGTCAAATAGATAAAAGATCTAAATATGAAAAGCAAGATCAATTTTATTGCCACTTTGATTTCTCAATATTGATTTTCTAAATTAAATTTGACAACTTCTGGTGCCATTGAGAAGATAGAAAGAGAAGCCAGACTTAGAAAAATTTTGTAACTCATAAAACCAACAACATATTGATATTTAGAATATATTTTTCTAAACTAGTCAAAGTCAGGAAGAAAAGGAGACAAAGCATACAACTGGATGATTCACAGGAGAAGTTTTATGAATCCCTGATGATGGGTGAGTCCAAGTTCAACCCTTTATAATCAAAAACTGCAAATTAGACTATCATGACATACCAATTTCTCACCCCAGATCTTGGCAAGCATTGTAATGTCTGACAATTCCAAGTGTTGGCAAGGATGCAGGTCAATGAGAAGGCGAATAGACTGCTAAAGGAGGTGCAAATTGGTGCCACCAGTGTGGAGAGCAGCTTGGCAGCACCTAGTATAGTTAAAGATGCAGGTTTTCAATAAGACTGCAACGAATGCCTCATCGCAATATTTCTCTGTAGGTAACACTCCTAGGAGAGGTCTAGGGGACACAGAGAGATGTCGCTGTCTGGTCAGAAACTGGAAATAAATGACAGATGGATCAGAGCCAGCGGAGTGAATGGCCTGTGGATGGTGTGGTACTGGAGTGGTATGGGGCAGGGTTTAAGGGAACAAACTAGGTGACAGCCAGGGGTCAATCTCAAAAATTAGCTCCGCAGGAGATGGATTGTGGGAGGGGTCTGCCCGAGAACTTGAAACAGCAGGGGAATGAACATAAAGGACATACAGGGCTGTGCTTTGGTGGAGACGTGAAAGGTATCCCATTCATGCTATGGCTTGAGTGAGGCTTCTCTCCTGAATACATGTCCATTTGATGCCTAAAATGTCATGACAAGGCAAGCACTCTGTCCTTTTGCCACCTACCAGTGTTCCTGGCTTAGAGAGATTCTCAATCATGCATTTACAAATGAATACAGAACCAAATGTACTATGACAATGTTTCTAGCATCTGTCTCTTCCTGCTGGTATTCAAAGTATCTACTTGTTATGCTCTTACTTATAGCCATGAGCTGCTTCAGAGTCACCCCTAGCCTATGGCTCCCCCAGGCTCAAAGAAACAGACACTACCTGATCCTATGGACTTCCCCTGATTGATTGTGGACTAGGCCATAGTGATGAATAGAGTTTTAGTGGTTGATTTTTTTTTTTCAGAAAGAGAGATAACCAGACCTTTCTTCTTAGTCTGACTTCTTCTGGAAGCACTGCTGAGATTTGTTCAGCATCATATCCACTGCCATTTGGTCACGTTGGTTCATAGCAACTTTATAGAGGATTTCAAAACTATATATCTTTATGGGATTCAATGGCTTCATCTTTCTCTCTCAGAATGGCTGGTGGGTCTGGTCTGTAGACCTTACAGTTAGCAACTTCATGTCTAACCCACAGCACCACCAGAGGTCCTTGCTCAGCAGTAACTACAAGCTAACAAACTCACTGTCCTTGAATCAATTCTGACTCACAGTGATCAGCGAGGACAGTATAGGTCTGCCTCTATGATTTTAAATCTGAGGTTGTAAATCTTTATGGGAGAAGATTGATCTTTCTGTTGCAGAATAGCTGGTGGGTTTGAACTACTGACTTTCCTGCTAGCAGCTCTACTCATAATCTACCGAACTACCAGGGCTCTGGACAACATCATAGCAACATGCAAGTCTCCAGTGATAGGCAGGATTGGAATCAAACTCAAGTCTACCTCATGTAAAGCAAGAATTCTACCAATGCATCTCCTCTACCAGTATCTTAGGGGTTAAGTAATGTCTGATACAATCAGGAAGGATCAATCCCTGAAGGATTGTATCAGTAGAGTATCAGTGAGAAGAGGAAGACCCATAGCGAGATGGCTATAGGCTCAGCAATAGGCTCAGACATAGCAACAGCTTTGAGGATGGGACAGGACTGGACAACATTTCTATTCTGTTACACATCAGATCTCTATGGGATGAAATGGAGTCAATCAATGGTACCTAACAACAGGAAGAACAATACCTTGATTGATTGATCAGCTCATATTTGTTGAGAAAGAATATATGGAGGGGACTGTACCGGGCACTGTGAGGCATGATGAGAGTAGTAATAACAAAAGTAGTAATAATAATGACAAAGATTAAAAAAAAAAAAAACCAAGCTTGCTGCGATCAAGTCAATGCTGACTCATTGCAATCTCCTGTGAATTTCTGAGACTGTAACTGTTTACTGGAGTAGAAAGTCCCCATCTTTCACTCACGTAGCCGCTGGTGGTCTCAAACTGTTAGTCGTGTGGATTGCAGCCCAAGGGGTCACCACTACACCACCAGGACTCCTAGTATGACAAGAAGAGCAACAACTAATATGACAGAACTTTGAAAAGTTCTTGGGGAAAAACTGATTATCTTTCCTTTCAAATTCTCCTTGAGCTTTTTGAAACTCTCTTGCGTTGCCCTAAATGTTTACACAGCAGGTTTCCAGAGACAAAGGTCCATCTATTCTGAGTCTCAAAGTGGACTCTTAGGGTTTATGGAATTTATTGTTCCTACATATTCTAATAGCTTCCTGTACATGTTTCATGAGAACTATTGACTTTCCTAGGGGAGAATTGTCTTTACAAGATTCCCCATACGGAGTCTAGGCTATGTAGTTATGCCTGAGATCTCAAACCATCAGAAACTCTGTTCTTATCATCACCTAATCAATTGTCCCTTCTGGCTTTTTCACATATTTGTTGCAGAGAGGGCTTTAGATGTTTAGTCTCAGGGTAACTGCAAACTCTAAGACCTTTTGATTACCCAGAAGGAACCACAAGATGACTGGGTTAGGGACTGGGAAGCCCTCATAAAGGCGAGAGAAGAGCCCTTCTGCAGAAATTAAATCATGACATTTTATTTTTATCAGATACTCACTATCATTCTCGCCCCCCTCCCTTTGCTGCCATGAAAATTGAGAAACTGGGAATCAATTACAAAGGGGAGATAAAAGGGAAAGATAGTAAAACATTTTAATTGGATGGAGGCGGCACTGAATCGTGTTTTTGCGCTCTGTGAGGCAAACGCTTTGTGCATCACCGAAGCCCAGGCAGGGTTTACTGTACACAGGAATGGTAAGGTGGTATTAGAAAAATGGGGGCTTCCTAGGGAAAGGGAGTCTAGTCAATAAGGTGCTGTCAGTAAGGCAACCCACTCACTGACATTATTAATTGCCTAAGACCCACTGAGGCAACATAGCAACAAACAGAACATGGTACCCATGTACAAACTCCCATTTCCTCAGCAGGTTTCATTTTGAGTATGCATTCATAAAAGAGGGAGAGAGACAATTTATAATAAGACACATTTAATAAATGAAGTTAGATTTGAGGGCTTCCCTTGGAGTTGGATTAAGGCTTTGCTTCTGGAGAGGTGGAAGACAAGAAACTCAAAGAGAGACCAAGGTTTCCATCAACACAGAAGAGAACTACTCAATGGAACTCGCTCATAATGGAGCTGTAACACCTCTATGCTATGGACTTACTACCTCCCAGGTTGCGGTTATGTGTCCAGTTTCTGATTCCCAGATTTGGCAACTCAATCAGGTTTGCAGAGAATAACAGTGCCATTGTCAGAGCCCTGTGGTGCAAGTCTTGAATTAAGACTGATTCAGAGAGTGGTTGACAACATAGAAAGCGGTGGGCAACATAGAAAGATTTGCAGAGATTCTGTTTCTAAAACAAATCTTGTAACTAGAAGTGGGTCTTGTTAGGTGAAGTCAAGTCGACTGACCCCAGGGAAGAGAGAAGAGTCGCCCCATGTGGTTTTATTTGGTTTCATCTTTACAGAAGCAGATGACTAGGATATTTCTCTCTGGGAACTGCTGGGTTGGTTAAAAGGGTTTATCTTGGGGTGAGCAATTGAGCTTTGAAGTATTTTGCTACCAGGACTGCACTGTTTACTTCTCCAGTCTTGACTCCAAGCCCAATTCTTCTCTTCACCTTCAACTCAGGCACACTGACATTCATCCTTGTGCCTTTCAGCAGAGTCCTCAGTATCCTGCTGTACAGAATGCCTTTTCTTCCTTTCTTTCTCTAACTCCCCAAGTACCTTTCAGTCTTCAGCTTAAGCTCTCTTTTCTAGCACAATCTTGTCCGGTCATGCTAACCTCACAGCACCAATAATGTTGACAATTGCATCTATTAAAGAGATAGAAGTCTTGGTCAGAGGTCTAATCATTTAGAGATCATTCCCAAGCCTTCATACCTGTTCTTGGGACCACTACCTGCATGGCCTTTCTGGGTTGCATGATGAAGAAGACAACTCAGATTAATTATGGGCATGTTGCTCAGCACCAGCTTCAAATGTTGGTTGTGGGACTCTTCTACCTGAGAGTTGGTTCTATTCTAGCTACAATTGTCCCTTTGTGAGGGTTACTCAAGTGATGTTTCTCAAATCCCTACCCTGGATCCCCCAAAACCTGTATTATGGGTCAGAGAAGGGACTAGAAAAGACAATTTGTGTCTTTAACACTGATGCTCATTTCTGCTAACTTCAATATTCCCCTTTTCACTCTGAATAACTGCTAGTGTGATCAAACTCTGGGTTAAAGCTTGTCGGAACATTTAACCAATTTCTGCTTCCCAAAGACCAACTTTCAGTGAACAAGAGGAAGATGTTCCACAAGATGGATTGACACAGTAGCTACATCGTGAGGCTCAAGCATAAGAACAATTGGCAGGGTGATATTGCTCCAGGCCGTGTCTCCTTCTGTTGTACATGGGGCATGATAAGTTGGAACAGACATGATGTCTCTTAACAAAAGCAACAAAAAACAACAGCTGTTTAAGAACCCAAATCTCACCACATCCTAAATGATGATTTGTAGGGCTTACCATTTATTATCACACACTGGATCTTGAGGATTTCTAATTGAACCTTAGTGCTGCTCTTTAAGATATTCTAACTTGATAACAAGGACACCATATAGACTCGAGTATAAGTCACACCAAATCCACGGAGGCCCCTAATTTTACAACAAAAATGGCATTAAAAATGTGCTGGAAAAATTGGGCTTATACTTGAGTATATATGGTAATCAAGTCTCTGGTCTCTCAGAGAATTTCTCATCTCTTTCTGTCCCCACAATATCTAGGATGAAAGTTTTAGGTATTTACCTCCTCATTTGAAATGTGGGTAGATATCCTGCGTTGACCATATTTGTCTGGCTACTGGCAGGAATGAGTTACTATGGAAAAACTCTTGACAATCATATCAGTAATTCTCCAAAAATATGTATAATCTAGATTTGGGTCCAGAAAGGTGACTGTTAAGTTGCCTATGCAAAATAATGAGAGTATTTTCTTGACTGCTATGTTATGCTTCTGGACAAGCCAAAGTCTGTGGATACTGAATATGTTGTTCATGAAATTATGCTCTAACAATAGGCAGGCATTGTACTGCAAAGAAGCCTGAGATGTTTCACTGAAGGGCTATCAGAGGAATTTCCCTCCAAAGGTGGCCTTGGTAGCCCAAGTGCTTCAAATTAATCCCCATTCTTCACTATGATTCATGGGGAGAAACCTTGCCCCAGGATTTAATTATTCTTCCCAGAATTCATCTTCTATCTTTATTTATCCATTCTTGAACCCAGTGGCCATCACTAGTTTGCTCGTATGCTCTTCATTTCCCTTAGAAAGTACCAGTTTGCAAGTCTTGTCTTGGTTATTATTATTAATAGTCCCCATTTCTCTCCAAAGTGCCATTCTTTGGACAATAACTTACGGTCCAAGAGTCTCCATCCATAATCCATCATTAGACTATGCCCTTAAAATTGCTCAGCCTGTAATCCCAAACTAAAAATCTACCTCCACAACTGTATACTTGACATTTATTACTCAGCAGATAGCTCTTCCTTTGCCTACAACATATGCCACATACTTTCTTGACCAATAATTTCATCAGGAGTTTACTTCAAAATACACTAGCAAAGATGGTATAGTATATGAGGGGAGGCAGTTTTGCAAAGCTTATGAAAAAATGAAAGGAATAGAGAATGGATTATTTCTATGAACTTTTTTATACTCCCTCATATATGTCTATTTTCCAAATTCTAAATCTTGATCAGTAACTCCCAAACATAATATCGTTGGCTAGTGTCAATTTGCAAAAAAAAAAAAAAAAAAAAATCGATGTCCTCCCTATTGCCTGGCATTCTTATCAAGCAAACTATGCCCCGGTGGCATCATGGGTTGTGTGTGGAGCTCCTAACCACCAGGGTTTCAGTCACAAAGCACCAGCAGCTCTTTAGGAGAGAGAGGAGGCATTTTGTTCTTGTAGACAGTTATGGACTTGGAAACCCACAAAGTCACTTCTGCTCTGTCCTATACGACTGCTGTGTGTCAGAATGGACTTGATGGTCATGAGAGACTGTGTCACCCTTACAGTTTTTATTGCATTTCCTTCCTTCCTTCCAAAGTCCAATCAAGTGCCTCTGATTTCCAAAGACGGAGCCAATTACGCCAGTCCATTTAATTTCTTCATTCTGTACTACGCGATTTAGATCCAGACCCTTGCAATCTAGTGTCTGCTTAGATAGTCTCACCGTTTTGTTCTCTGCCTCCTGCTTGATTTTTGGATGCACTCTTCTTTTGAAAGTGGGCTGAAAGACCTCAAGTGTGGAGATGAAGTCTCCATTTCTTAGAGGCCCTTCAGTGCCTAATTCAAGGGTGGCAGTTGTTATCTGCTGTTGAGTTGGCCCCTGGATTGTAGGGAGCACAATGGAATAGAACACTGGTCTTTCCTAGACCCTCCCCATAATGGATTACGGACAGAGACTCTGTTGAAATCCATTCAGCATCATAAAAACTCCTAAGCCTTCAGTAACAGAGGCATGGTGGCTTTACATGAGATACAATGGCCAGCAATGGAACCCAGACTCACCCATGCAAAGAGAGAAGGCTTTGGGTTTCCATGTATTTGGACTTTGAGGCAAGGTGTGGGTCAGTTGGTGAAAGACCATGAATTCCGGCTGTAGATTTATATCTGGATGTGGTGGAAGCTGGGAACCATCATAGGCAGTTAAGGTTACGTTTCCATGTGAAATATGGGGCCAAAGGGACAGTCCCAAAACATCTGTTCAGGGCTGGAGGCCAATACGTATCTTCCAGATGTTTCTTAGAGACCTGTGAAGGCATTCTTTCTGCTCTGCTGGCTATGAGGGAACAGAGGGCAGGAGGCAAAATCCAGGGGGAAAGGCGATGAAATAAAATAGACATTATAAGGCACACCTTCCGAGAGGAGTCGATTTATAGGTTCTGAATATTGCACTATAAATATCAGCATCTTAGAATCTCAGAGTAGGAAAAGGGCCTGAGAGATCACCTGGCCCAACCTCCTGCCCACCCTAGAATTATTAACTATGGCAGTCTGATGTTAATAAGGGTCCCCTGCTGATGCTTCTGAAAGCTCCGTTTGTTGTTTTTTTTTTTTTTAAGGACTTATCCCTCACCTCTTGTATCCACTTAGGCTACTACCCAGAGAACATTTTCACAGACTAGAGACCTTTGGGGAGTTGTTGTTTGGCATTTACTTCTTCAAAATCCATCTTCCTCACAAACAGGGCAATGTGAAAGGGACAGTCCAGGTGGTGCTTGCTGTCTCTCCTTTACTGCCCCTCACTCTCTTCATTAACGGGTCCATTTTCAAAGCTCAGGCTGGCAGGCCTGTGCTCATTTTGGGTGCCTCCATCCCTGCCAAACACAGTCATGATAAAAAAAAAAACCAACTATTTTATGAGTAGCTTTTCCAGAGTTACAGCTTTTCTTATTCCAAGCAGTATGTCAAGAAGGAGGCCAAAACACAGATTAAGCCATTTTCTCCTCGTTATCGCCCCATTAAGCTTGCAAAGATGCCGAGGAATCCCAGTGTTTCATCTACCTGTTCTGGCCAGGGAACCAGCAGAGTTTAGCACCTTCCTCTGCAATGAGCCATTGATTCAAGGAGTCAAGGAGCAGCTCCTCCTTTCCTGGCTGGGAGAGGTGCCCTATAAAGAGCAGAGCAATAAAACTTTGGCTGTCCACACCCCTGGGGGAAATGAGTCACTCTGCTGAGGCAAGTTTCCCAGGTAACTTAGGTTTACTCCTCTAAACTTTGGAACTCAAAATAATTCCAGCTCTTTCAGAATATATATATATATATATATATATATATATATATATATATATATATATATGTGTGTGTGTGTGTGTGTGTGTGTGTGTGTGTACACACACATATATATTCAAAGATTTTGAATGCCCATGTCTTTTTAATTAAGGATCACCAGCCATAATTTGATTCCCCACCCCACCCCACCCCACCGCGTGGCTAGGGTCATTTCTTTTCTTGTTGTTATCCGCGCTGTACAATCATTTCCAACTCATAGTGAGCCTATGTGCTACAGGATAAAATCTGGTCAGGGCCTGGCCCATCCTCATAACGGTTCTGACTGTGCAGTGAGCTGATAACTCAACAGCTCTACTGGGAAAAGGTGAGGCCTTCTCCTGCCATCAAGAGTTACAGCCTTAAAAACCCACAGGGAAAGTTGCTGTCAGTCCACATCGACTTCATGATGATAAACATGTTGGAATCCCTAGTTGCAGTGGTTGCATGAATCCTTCACATGGAGGTTCTATTCTATTCTATTTCCTGCCCTTCTCCTTTATTCAGCAAGAGATCTCTTTCCAAAGGCAGACACCCCCCCCCCCCCTTGACAACATGTCTAAAGTCTGTAAGACAGAGTCCTGCCATGCTCACTTCTAAGGGCTATACACTGTGGCTATACTTCTTCCCTGCTTGATTTGCAACTTTGTGTGGCTGTCCAAGGTCTATCCAGTCTTCTCTGCTAACCCCATCATTCAAATGCATCAACTCTTCTCTGGCCATCCTGATTCATCGTCCAGCTGTCACTTGCCTATGAGGCGATTGAAAAGACCATGGCTCGTGTCAGGAACCTCTTAGTCCTCATGAACATTCTTACTCTTCGACCCTTTAGAGATGTCTTGTGCTGTTGATTTGCCCAATACAATAGGTTGTGTGATATATTTTTTTGTTGTTGCAAATGCTACTTCCATAGGTGGTGTTTGAAAATTCACATAAAATGAAATCTTTGACTAATTCAATCATTTCTTATTTTATTATAATGTTGCTGATCAGTTCAGTTGTGATGATTTTGGTTTCTTTTATGTTGAAGTGTAATCCATACTGAAGGTGAGTATCTTTGATCTTCCTCTCTGTTTCAATCCCTCTTCACTTTTGGCAAGTAAGGTTGTGTCATTTGCATAACCAATGCCTCATCCATTTGTTAATTAGTCTTCCTCTGATTAATATGCTTCTTAAATAGCTTCCACATAGTCCAGATTGTAGAACTACTTGCTCAGCACGCAGGTTGAATACATCTGATGAAAGGATACAATGCTGACACACTTCTTTTCCTATTTTAAATGAGACAGTATTCTCTTGTTCTATTTGAACAACTGTCTCTTGGTCTGTGTATGGGTTCCACATGAGCAAAATTAAATATCCTAGAATTCTTTTTCTTCTCAATATTACCCATATTTTGTTATAATCCACATGATCAAATTCTTGTGCACAGCCTACAAAATACCAGTAAACATCTTAATAATATTCATTGTTTGCAGGCAAGAGTCATCTGACATTGACAATGACATCCTCTGTTTGATGCCCTTCATTCAATCTGACTAGAATTTCAGGACAATTCCAGGCCAATGCACTGTGTTGCAGCTATTTAAGAATTATGTTCAGCATAGTTTGACTTGTGTGAGGTATTAGTCATAGTTAGATAATGTCTGCATTCTGTTGCATCCCCTTTCTTGGGAATGAGCACAATGGTGTCTCTCTTCCTGGTGGCATGTCAGATGTCAGATGCCAAATTTCTTGGCATAGATGAGCGATCATGACGAGCACTGCATCCGCCTGTTGAGACACCTCAATCAGTATTTTCCCCTCCCTCACCCACTCTCCTCCCTCATGAACCCTTGATATTGATAATTTTTTCATGCCTTACACTGACTGCTGTCTCCCTTCACCCCCTTTTATCTTCCCCACCCCCCTAGGAAGGAGTTAAATATCAATCATTGTGATTGGTTCCCTCTTTCTCCTCCCACTTTCCCCTTACTCTCCTGGTGTCGCTATTTACATTACTGGTCCTAAGGGCCTTATTTGTCCTAGATTCCCCGTGCTACCAGGTCTTATCTGTCCTTGTGTACGGGCTCCGGTCTAGTCAGATTTGTAAGGTAGAATTGGGGCCATGACAGCGGGGGGAGGGGGGGAAGCATTAAAGAACTAGAGAAAAGTTGTATGCTTCATCAGCGCTGTACTGGCACCCTGACTTGTGACCTTTTTGTTAGGGGATGTCTAATTGTCTACAGATGAACTTTGGGTCTCCACTCAGCCCTCCCCCTCATTCACATTGGTATGATTCTTTTGTTATGGGTCTTTGATGCTAGACACCTGATCCCAGTGACACTTCATGATCACACAGGATGGTGCGCGCCTTTCATGGTGGTTTGGTTGCTTTTCAGCCAGGTGGCTGTTTATTTATCTTCAAGCCTTTAAGACCCTGGACTTGAGGGTGTGCAATAGAGCAGCAAGGGGAGCAAAGCAATGAAGCTCCCAAGGAATACCAAAAATAGACTTTGGTTGGGGCCAGAGCATGGCACCCTATGAGACTTGACTGGAAAACACTCGTAAAGATTAACAAACAGACCTGGAACTATTGATAGGCTTTTCTTTTATTGTTGTTGTTGTCGTTCTGTTTTTTGTTTTCTTTAGTTGCTCTGTTTGCTGTCTTGTTTTTATGCTTATTATCGTACCTGCATGTCTGTCTAGATAATATAGGTGGGATAAACAATCTGGAGAACCAAACAATGGGACCAATAGTTTTGGAAGGTACATGGGAAAAGGCAAGGTGAGGGAAAGGAAGAGGGGGGAACAAGAAACCCAGGGACAAGGGAACAACAAGTAATCTAAATCGATGGTGAGGAGAGTGCAGGGTGCCTGGTGGGGCTTAATCAAGGATAATAATGTAGCTGACAGGAATTATCAAAATCTAAATGAAGGTTGAACATTATAGTGGGACAAGAGGAAAGTAAAAGGAAACACAGGAAAGAACTAGGAAGCATAGGACATTTATAGAGGTCTAAATGTACACATGTAAATATCCTTGTATATAATGATAGGGAAATAGATCTAAGTACACATGTTTATATGTTAAGTATTTAAGGCAGAAGACGAGCATTGGTACTCCACTCAAGTACTCCTTCAACACAAGAAATAATACTTTGTTCTAATAGCCCAGGGTCCTTGGGAGGACATATTAGCCTGCTTGTACTACTTGGGAGATTGAGCAGTGGTTCCATCACAAAGGAATTTGCCTCTGGAAGTGCTCATGGACCTACACTGGTTGTTCATCGCACATGATCATCAAGTATTTCCTATGCCCCTATTTCCATTGGTAGGCATTAAAAATGTGCTTTTTTAATGAAGGATAAAAACCTTCTTATTCAATCGGCAAAGCAAAATGCAATGACTTTGTGGCACTTTATTGTGCAGACGTGCATTTACGTTAAGGGACCCATGGCTGTGATTCAATTTTCGTATTAGCTCTTCACTTGTATCTCTGATTACATGCACAAATCCCAGCGCAAACAATTCAGCCTAGACCCGGACTCAGGAGACAGAAGCAAAGCAGGCTCTACAAAATAGGATGTGGAGTGAAGCAGAAATACCCCGTTTAATGTGAAATTATTGAATGTTGTAAGTCAAATCTGAGACTCGTGTTCGAACCTGCCGGGATCCTTTCTACTGCATTGCAGACAACTTGGTGCAATACGCTATATGCTGTGCTTATTTTGAAAATGGGGTTGGCCAACATTAACAGACATGCGGGTCATGTTGAAGAACCATTTCAAGTATTATTATGATGACTAGATGCTGGGATTGGGGAAGAGGAGCTTCATTCCTAGAAAAGTGTCTGACACCCCATGACCACTTATCAAGTGAATCCATGTGAGGTACTAGTGAATCCTTGGTAGAATTCTCACCTTTCATATGGGAGACCCCGTTTCACACCCAAACAATGGCTTTTGTGTACACCTGCCCCCCGTCTCTCAGTGGAAGCTTGGGTATTGCTATGATGCTGAAGAGGTTTCAGGGGAGCTATATGCAAAGACAGGTTAAGAAGAAAGACTGAGCAACCTGTTTCTGAACATCAGCCAGAGAACACGCCATGGACCACAATGGCCCAATCCACAAGCAGCCCTAGAGAGAGTCCCAGACTGGACAGACTTCCATTCTCTCATGCAGAGGGTTGCCCTGAGAGAGGGGCAGCCCCCCTGGCAGCCACTAACCACCACTGCAATTAGTGAATGGAGTCCAGTGCCTGGTCATCTGAACAAGCACAGCCCTGCCCTTTTGTGGCTTGTCAAGGATGTAGATGAAGGATGCGTGGTTCTTACGCTTGCCAAGCTCCTATACATTTGGAGTGTGGGACTCTGTAGAGAGCATCCATAAATAGGGACCAAATGATGGCCATGTCCTGAGCCCACCATGTTTCTCAAGGACATGTTTCTTTGTTACTTTTACATCTTTGGGAGAATATAAATTACACTGTAGATGCCAAATCAACGGCATTAAACTTTGAATTTCAAGAAAATTATCCTAGGAAATACCTTTGAGGTAATGTAGCTCTTCCCTGCATTATGCCCTATTCCCAAGTCCCTCCTCTTTGCTGCAGTGGCTCTCACAGAGTCATCTTAGAGGCACGAGGTCTCTTGCATTGCTTAGCTACTACTATAAGCAAGGAGGATCTCTTTCTTTCTTTTTGTCACTTTATCTATATATTTTCATCTCTCAGTTCCAGACCATTCTGCTTAGTTCCTGGAGAACAAAAATATTTTTAAAAATTTTCTGTCAATGGATAGAATTCCCCAGAAGATAGTAGCACCTTTGGGAGTATAATCTCACCAAAGGAGAGAACTTGAAACCACAAATGCCCCTCACCACTTCATTATTACAAAGAAGGAACAAACAGACGCCTCCTCCCAAACAAAACAGAATAGAGTCTTGCTAACTTTGAAACGGCCAGAACCAGTGTAATTCAGGAGGTCTCAATCCATTCGTGTGAGTTGGATTTTGAGGAATTCTTGAGACAAACACTTTGAATTGGCAAACCGAGCCATCATGATCCGAAGGGCTGCATTCATGGCCAAAGGTAGCCTGATTCTTGAGAAACATAGCTGGGGGGTGGGGAGGGGGAGGAGGGGGTCCTGCACATCTGCCCTCCCCACTGTGACTTCATCCTCTTGCCAAATTGCTCATCCAGATGGCTGCCAGTAGCTGCATTCCAATTTCAACTGTGGACTTAGTTTTCAAACAAGCAAACAATTAGATGTCAAGGTCTTGGAGTGGACTCTGCCTCATAGCCGCCCTACAGGTTCTGGAAGCACCAATCTTTCCCTTGGCTGCCCAACACCCAACTCACTGTGCCTCTGGGCCTCCAGGGGCTTAGTTTAGGAAGTGTCCTTCCAGTAGCATCTCTGTGATCAGGATACACGCCACACCAAACTCACTGCCCTGGAATCCATTCCGACCCCAAGGAGTCTGTAGGGCAGGATAGAACAGCTCCCGGGGGCTTCTGAAACGGTACTTCTTGAGGAGAATCGGGAACCTCCTCTTTCTCCCTCATAGCCACTGGTGGTCTTGAATTGCTGACTTGTGGTTAGCAGTCGAATGCATAACCCACCACACTCCCAGGGCACAGGGAAAGGGCACCAGACATGATCTGAACCCAAATGATCAGAAGATACCACCTCATATTAATAGCCAAAAGGATCTGATGTCTGGGATATGCCTTAAAACATCTCAGAAAAACAGTACTGTTTTGTGAGAGGGGCTTTGGTGGGAGTGCACTGGTGGGATAGGTACCGTAAGAATGATGTTATGCTGATCATTGTCATCACTGAGTGATAGTGCACAGGATATAATATAATTCTATTTTGCATATATTTGAAAGACTACATAATTTTTGGAAACAGGTCAAAATCTGAAAAGGAGAGAGGGTTTCTTCAGTATTGTTAGTGAGGTAACCAGATGACCCAATAGAATGCTTAAATTATAGAACAGTACCATTAATATCACATGCCAGCAAATTTTAGTTGCGCATCATCCAACAATGGTCACAACCCTATATTGACAGGGAGTTGCCAGATGAAGGCTGGATTCAGAAGAGAATATAGAATGAGGAATATCACTGCTGTGCTTTATTGACTCTGTCAAAGCATTGACCTGTATGGATCATAACAAACCATGGCTAACTTTGAATAGGGTGGGGCTTTCAGAACACTTCATTGTGCTCCTGTGAAACTTGGATTGAGAGGCAATTGTGAGAATGAAACAAAGAAGTGCTGCATGGTTTAAATCAGGAAAGGTGTGACTCGGGATTGAATCTGCTCACCAGACTTACTCTATCTCATGCTGAGAAAAGCATCAGAGAAGCTGGCTTACATGAAAAAGAGTGGCACATCAGAGTTGGAGGAAGGTTTATTAACAACGCCCGATACACACACAGATGGCACCACCTTGCTTGCTGAAAGTGAGAGCTTGAAACCCTTGCCGACGAAGATCAAGAATTGCAGCATTTGGTGTGAATGACAACCAATGTAAAGAAGGCCCAAATCTTCAGAACTGGACCAAGAGTTGATATCACGATAAATGGGGAAAAACTTGAAGTTGTCAAGGATTTTGTCTTTCTTTTAGCCACAATTAATGTTCATGGTGGCAGCAGTCATGTGATCAAAGGATGCGTTTCATTGGATAAGTCTGCTGCACATGACCTCTTTAGAGTGTTGAAACGCAGAAGTGTTAGTTTGAGAACTAAGGTATACCTGGCCCAAGTCATGGTATTTTCAATGATCTCATATATATGCAAAAGTTGGACGCTGAATAAAGAGGACCGAAGAAAAATTGATGCATGTGAATTGTGGTGCGGGAGAAGAATATTGAAAATGCCAGAAACTGCAAGAAGGGCAAACCTAGCTCTTTCGGATGAAATACAGCTGGCTAGAGTATTCCTTAGAAGCAAGAATGAAGAGACTTAGTCTTCTATACTTTGGGCATGTTGTTAGGAGAGACCAGTCCATGGAGAAGGCCACCATGTTTGGGACAGTAGAGGTGCAGTGAAGAGGAGGCCCGTCAAGGTGCTGTGTTGGCACTGTGGCTGCCATAGTGTTCTCAAGCACAAGAACAGTTGTGAGGACGACTCGGGACTGGGCAGCACTGGGTTCTGTTGTGCACAAGGCTGCTATGGGCTGGGACTGACTCGATGACACCTGGCAGCAACAACATACACAGCAAAGAAAAAGACAACCACAGTAACAACAGTCCCACGACATCGCCCCATGATAGAAAGAACTAGCATTTGTTCACCCAGAACAGAAAGCGTCCGGCATTCTCACAAAGCACACCCTTTGCCTTCACTGCTTTCTCCATCATAGGCAATCCTGGGGAAGTGTGTGCAGAATCAGGTCTGATTAAGTCAGAGGAGATGGGATGATCAAAAGGATCACCACCTTGTCTCTTTCCCACATTTCTTCTTGAGCTCTGGTGGGGGTGTTGGTGGGGGGGGAGCACAACTCTCGACCCAGCATTTTTAGTATCTGAAATGTCATGAGACTGTTGACTGCTATCTTAAAATGACATGCAAATCTGTGGATTCTGATGTATCACCAAATATGGAGGAAGTCAGGAACAGAAAGGAAATTAAGCTTGGTCTTGCTGGCACCCTATTCCATCCAGTTTGTCTGAGAAACCAATTGTGCCTGTTACTTCTGCCTTCCCTAGAAGAGTGCTACTGCCTAATGGTATGCCTGATGACACCTAGGTCTCTAATGATTCCACCAATGTCTAACAAATGTGGAACCCAGAGATATCTGCCAATGATGTTAGCATTTACTTGCAGTTTCTACTATATCACAATTCTTCTCAATTACATGCTTGTATCAAACACACAAGGAGCCCCAGTGGCATGGTTGGCTGTACATTGAACTGCTAACTATAAGACCAATAGTTTGAATTCACCAGCCACATCACAGGGAGCGGATGAGGCCGGTTACTCCTATAAAAATGTTAAGTCTCAGAAATCCAGTGATAGTCCAGTCTATTCTATTGGGTTGCTGAGTCAGAATCAACCCAATGGCAGTGAGATTTTTATTTTCCTTTTCTTTCTAGCCAAGGCAGGAAGCACTTAGTCCAGTATGTGTGATGTGAGCTGCTTTATTTTCATGACATGTGGGTCGCAGGGGTTCAGTAAGGCAGAGAGTGTTCCTATCTTCTAACTCAAGAACTGAAGGAGAGAGAACGCGAGAGAGCGAGAGTGAGAGCGAGAGCGAGAGAGAGAGCGAGAGAGCGAGAGCGAGAGAGAGAGAGAGATATTAAACTCCCTTTCTTTAACACAGCACCTCTTATAATAATTAGGACAGGTTCTTCAAACAAGGCTGAGGGTCCCAGGCTGACTTCCAATCTTGGAGAAAGGCTATGCTGGCCTTCACATATCCATAACATTCTGTGTATAGAGTTTGAAAAACGACTGATATGTGCTCATCCATGATGTACATGTCCATATCCCTGCATTCTACTCAGGGTGGGTGAGCATTCTGGATGACCCAGCAAGCCCCCCGTCACTCAAAGGGGGAGGGGTCATGCCTAATACTCCATGTCTATTTCTGTTCCTCAGATCCCGGCAAACAGACACCCTCATCACTCAGGCCCACAAGAGTTGTTCCCAGGCTCTCATCAGGAGGCCAGGAGCTTGGAAATGCTGCCTCGAGCCTAATGACAAATTTTCCCCAGTCACTCACTCTCTTTTTTGCCTGTGACCAATTGTACAATTTCAAGTCCAGCTGGCCAGGCTCAGGGCTAGTGTTGGAAGCCAAAAAAGAGTTTGTCTTGATGCAACACAAATACCAGGAGTCACCATCATGGCTCTGGCCCCACTGGCCCCTTACTTGACCCCAGTGAGGGAACTATCTGGCTTTGGCATGAGTTCTCCATTTGTATCCAAAAAAACTCAGCTCATATCCAAAGACTCAACAACCAGTTGGAGCTGACCCAGCTTCAGGGACGAACGTCTAAAGTTGAGTAATGCTTTGGGCCTCAGTTTCCTTATCGCTTGATCTTAGCCAAAAGGCCAAGAAGCAATGCTCAGTTTCTTTATCTGTAGCTAATTCCTCCTTGCAGCATTGTTGGAGAGCTTACGGGTACTTTATACAGATGAAGCACATGGCTCTCTGTCTAGTCCCTAGCCTAATGGCAGAGGATAACCACAATGACAGGGCTAATAGTTGCCCTTGGGTGCTGCTGGGTCAATTCTGCCTCACTGTGACCTGACATGACAGAGTCCAATCGTCCCACAGGGCTTGCTAAGCTGTCCCCCTGAGGGAAGCACGGAGTCAGTCCTCTTCTCCCACAGAGCCTCTGTTGCTTTCCTGTCACTGACCTTCTGTGTTGTAGCAGCTGAGCACTTAACCATTGCGCCACCAGGGTCCCTTCATGATCAGCCTATTCCTTATTAGATTGCAATCCAATTCCCTGCTTGAAATCTGAACAATTTTCCCCCTGAAGTTCCCTACCTTTTCTCTGGCCCCATGTACATTTAATGAGTTAAAATAGGCTAGCAGAGTCTTCCTAGCTGTTCCTGGTGGTCCAAATCATCATCTGTTACAAGTCACACCCCCCCCTCTGAGCACCGTAGTGGACACGCAGACACAAGTGCAGCCTTTTGAAACGCACGACTCTCACAGGAGAAACAAAGCGCACACTTATCAAGGGACCGGGTGACAAAATAAATGAGTGGCCAGCTCAGAGAGAGTGAAAACAACCTGTCCCTCCGGTCGTGATCACAGAACCTCCTCCTCCCTTTTGGAGTCACCCAGCTGTCATTTCACCAGTCTTGGGCCCCAGTGCCTAAAGGTGACATGAAGTGGAAGCAACATTGGGTTGCCCTCTTCTGTCTTAGAAGGGGAACTGTGGTCTGCAGACTGCTAGTTCCCTGCAGGTCTGTTGGGGAGGAGAGAGGAGGCCTTGCAGAGGACCGGGTGTCCCAACTTACATACCGTATGCACATGCCATCTCCAAAGACCCCCCCCAAGCCCTAGCTCTTCAAAAGGAGCTTGCCCACCATTTCACAAGAAAGGGATCATTGTGTGGCTGACTTCTCCTGGGGACCCTGCACCACAATAGAGTCTCTGCCAAGGGCAATGCTGCCTTGGCAATCCACATGCCTCCTCAGTCCTTCTCAAGGACCCCAAGGCGGGCTACAATAAACAAACAGACCATCCCAACCTGTTCTTTCCCCTTCCTCCTCTGCTAGCCCCTTCTTTTTCTTTCTTTCTTTTACTTTGAAGACTCCATTAGAGGATCGAAGATTTCACAGTTTTCTCCAGCTCTGGAAAAATCGTTAGGCCCTTCTGCTGGTCGGCTTCGGAAACATTTGGAACAAATTATCTCGACTTTTGGAATCCGAATAAAGGAATGTGAGCCTCACTGGAGACATGTGAAATCTAGGGTGGGATTCACAAAATGGTTTAAGGTTCGCCTTCACACACAGATTCCCCCCTTCCCCCCCCCCCACCCTGAGTTTGTTTGGGTTTGGAACGTATTAGAAGAAAAATAGCAGGGCTTGCAATGTGCTCTCCCTAATTTCTTTGCTTTCCCTGCAAGCCAACCAGCCCCTCTCCCAATGCCCCACCATCACCTCTCGGTAGCTTTCCGTCTTCAGTGGTAGCATGAACGTCTCTTACATAACGTGACCGCCAACCATGAGGGTAAAGCCAAGGGAGAGAGACTTTCTGGGGATTTATTCTTGAACCGACTACAACTATGAGCCTTTTGTTTTGCTACCCATTTCGTGATGTCCAAATCCGAGGACCCCTCAAAGAAGTTGACATCGTGCCTGCGGGAGCTGTGGAGATGTCACGGGTCTTAATACTGAGTCGGATCATCTGAGCCCAGAGACAGCTGCAGCGGGGCACGACCTCAGCCCAACTCAGGCCCTGGAAAGGTTCTGGCAGGCCTGGTTTCAGTCCAGAGCTGCATCGGCAAGGTTTTGCCAGAGTCCCTGCCCCCTGGCCCCGGGGCTGATACTGAGCAATAACAGTGCAGACAGCCTGTGAGACTGAGAGATGACAGCTCACAGTGCAGACATCCAATCTGGTCCACAAGCTCTTTCCCCCCATGCTGTGCTAAATGGGGTCTTAAGGGTCACAGTCCCTTCCAGCTGTGCAGACATGAGCCCCTTGGGGAAGAAAAGGCACTTGCATCATAGAACAAGCATAGAAAGGGTTGTTGGGTGGGGAGGGGTGGTGAGGGGGGTGGGAGATTAGGTCTGGAAATGAAAACAGTAGGGAACAGAAAGTTCCAGGTGCTCAACTTTAGGGCTGAGTGGGATGCTTGGGAAGCCGCCTGACCAGGCTGGCCTCACTTGGTTCTTCCCTTCACTGCAAGAGCAATGGTGACTATTCTTATGGAATTTTCTAAATAATCTGCTTCCACATTCCTTGCTGTCAGCTTTACCGGGAACATAGTACTTGTCTGGCTATGACCTTATTCGGAGTTTAGAGAAAAATGTGGAGACTGTGACATTCCTTCATTTATCAACCCTTATTCAGAATGCCCCATCCAAATGTACCAGTTAGACAGCATTTACTTCTCTCAACTCCACCCAGTATCTTTGGTGGAGTTCTGGGAATTGGTTGTTACAATGGCACTTGTAATCAGGGTTCTCTTTAAGGTGAGCGGCTGGACCACTGTGGCCCAATGTGGGATTCACAAATTTAAATTCTTTACTCTGTTTTTCTTTTGAACATTCATTTGTGCAACCGTGATGTTCTGGTACCATGTTGAAATAACAAACGACTTTTCGGCATATCATTTTTTGTGTAAATACTTCAAACACCCATTAAGGCAGCAAAGCAGTTGTTAAATCCCACCACTGCCCATAGCTAATCAATGATGTGACACAAATGTCAACCTATGGGTTCCCAGATACTTATTATTGGAAAAAGAATATTCTTTGGAGAAGGGGGGGGGGCGCGCTACAGACTGCATCAGTGCTGTGAGGGCGGTGGGGGCACAGCGGCTCATCCTGGCCCATTGCAGTGCTTAGAAACCGCCTCAACTCAGGACCATTTGGAGCAGCATATCTTACATCCAGAGTAGAACTAGGTAATTCAACTCTCTCTCCTCCCCCAGGGCCTTCCCAATGGGTGAAGAGAACTACATCACTGACTGCAAAAAGAACGAATGCGTCAGTCTTAGAAGAAATCCAATCAGAATGTTTCTTAGAAGCAAGGGTTTAAACAAATAAACAAAAAATTTTTAACGCGTCTACTTGGAACACGTGGTTATGAAAGACCAACCTCTGGAAGAGGACTCCATAGTTGGTAAAGTAGAGGATCAATGAAGGTGTGGGAGACCCTCCATGAAATGCAGTGACACAAAGATAGCCTCCAACACTACCCCCCCCCCACAAAGGCTGGGAGGGGGATGGCAAAGGACTAGGGAGGTGTTGGTGGCATCCTGCCTACGAGGAGACCGTGAGTCAGATTGGATAGCAACACATAAACACAACAGAGTCAACGCATAAAGAATATCAAGAGAAGGGGAAACAAAGTCTCTACAGAAAGTCAACTTGCTGTGCTTCTACACTTTACCCCTGCCCCTCTAGGTCAGACCCTCGACCAAGCACGTTAGACTGGAAAGTGTGCCTTGTGCAGGCTGAGTGGGGTCTCCTATACGCTGGGCCCTGAGTGTGGGAAGATAAGCTCTCAGACCCCGATCCAGGATCACAAAGGAACATGAGGAGGAGGCGAGTCTGGAGGAAAGACTGGTCTCTGTTTGAGAGTGCTGAGTTCAGAAAGCATCAAGACCAACTAACCCTATTGCTGTTGAATTGATTCTGCCTCCTCACAGCCCTGTGGGACAGTCTGGAACCTGGAGGGCATCTTTTCCCACAGAGTGGCTGCTGGGATTGAAAGCAGTGAACAGCCAAGCATTTAGTGAACAGCCAAGCATTTCAATTGCTGCACTGCCTACTCTGTCATGCAAATGACCCTGCTCACAGTAGAGTGGGACCCAGTGAAGAGCTTTTGCTTTGGAAAACCCAATGGTATATTCCTTTGTGTGAGTGTGAGGGGTGTGGTCAGGGTAACTTGAGAGGGTTTGACTGAAGGCCTAGAAAGGGTGTGGGGGGAGGGAGACTTTTATCTCTTTCCCCTGGGGTAACTCATGCATGGCCTGGAAGTCTTTCTCTTCTGTACCATTGGCTTCTTAGGCAATGAAGTGTTCCTGTGGTTAGGAAAAGGTACTGAGAAGCTTGATTGCAGACCACCAAGAAAAGGCAAAGTTTCTATTCATGAGAACACGAGTCATATTCCAGACTAAGAAGCACATATGCATTCACTTTAGGAATGCTAATAATAATAATAATATTTTTTAAATGCTGCCCTTAATTAGAACTTTACTGAACTCAAGTACATTTTAGGTAAAGCAACTATTATCATTTATCCTTCTGGCCATGAAGAACAATATAAATTGAAATCAACAGTACCATCTTAGCAGTTGACCCTCTTCCCCTGAAATTCTGGAAGGTGGCAGAAAGGGGTAGAATAAAGACCATCTCACCAGGCCTAGAAACACTGAGACATCTTCCATTAGGGATGCTAATCACATCACAGCTTTAATGGTTCACTCTCCTTGGGACACAGGAAAGGCTGGTCTAGAGCAGCAGTGACCACCAGGGATGTGGTTTGGAATCACTTGATAAGTGCTCGCTAAAAAATAGTTATGACAGGCTCAGTTTGACTCAGTGGGTGGGTACTGGGGGCAGGGAGCAACAAGAAGCTGGAGAGTTGGGAGGGTGGCCCATGTTTTGTGAGATTCCTGGTTAGCATCGACCGATCAGCGTCAGCATGAAGGAAGGGTCACTTTCCAAGAGGAGATTCCTACGGTTCTAGAAATAACAACAACAACCCTGAAACACAATCCCTACCGAGACGATTAAACACAGCTATTACAAGGATCAAATGAGAAAATCCTGCATGCCGATGCCTTAGATGATGGGGCTCGACAAATGTAAGCAATTATTAGGGCGTCTGTTGCTGCGCATGGTCCAAGTGGCTCATCAAATATTAACCGAATCCTCTTTAGGTTAGAAATTCTGCAGAGAAGTCTAGGGAACAGGGTTTCAACTTGGCGCTTCTGCTTGAATTCCTCCCGGGGAGAACATTTACCAGCATAATCAGATCCTCGCTTGTTTTCGCATACAGGCGGATGGGCCAACAGAGGAGAGTCCTAGAAATTGCCCTTTCCTAGCAATGGTGATCAGAAGCCCGTATCTAACGAAAACTCACTGCCCACTCCTCCCGTCAGCTTACAAGCTCTGTGTCCTCAAAGTGTCTGGCAGGTGGCATGGAGAGAGCCACATCCTCTCCCCTGAAGCTGAGGTGACCCTAGGCCTTGGCTCCTGGAATGCTGCTCCGCTCCAGGTAGAGTCGTTAGTATGCAGCAAAGGAGTGAGCTCTTCGCCCAGAAACCTTCATTTCCATTGAGCTAATGAGAGCGCTGTCACCTACATTTTCATTGTTTTAAGAGCAAGTGGGGCCTGACAAGTTTCCTTTCAAGCTTGAATGATGAAGAGAAAACATCCCACGGCTTCATCTGGCTGGCTTGCCACAAGGTAATGAGCCCTGGGCAGCACCCATCTTTCCTAGACTGGGATGACCTTATGTCTAGTAATGCTTCAGGGAAGAGTGAGAACGCAGGGCAGGCCCACCGACATTACCCCCCACCCCCACCCCACCCACCCAGAACGTGCTGAATGTCCTAAACAGTTCAGTAAATAGATCTCCAAGTTGCCGTGTTGAAACATAGTCCTACGCATTGCAACAGAGTATGTCTCAATCGAAAGGTCATACTTCACTTGGGCGGGTGGGAAGGGGGGCCAGGAAGGATGGGGAGAACATCCTGGAGGTGAGGGTGAGGGGATAAAATATTCCTAGCATTTGAAAACAAATTTCACAACCTTCCTTGGCTAATTGTAGGCTAGGCTCCCGTCAGACAGAGAATTGCAATTCGCTGCCAGTCTTGTGTTCTAGAACTTGCCATCCAAGTTATGTACTTATTGGCGGCATGGGGGTCCCCACCTGGATGGGGTCCTGCAGAAGCTGAGAGGGTGGGACAAGTCCATGATAGAGCCCAGGAGGCTCCAACCCTCTTGTTGTGAGAGGGCAAGGTTAGAGAGGGAGAACTTGGAAGAACTGGAAGTCACGACCCAGCTTAAAAGAGTTGTGGGGATTTCCTGGCCGCAAAGCCTGAGTAAAACAAACCTTTGGATCAAAGCTGCCTTTGAGGGAGAAAATCTGAATGGTTTCCTCCACATTGGTTGGATGGAGGCTTGGGGAAGGGACCTGGGTCTCAGGGCGCAAGGCTTCATATTACTGTGCTCCCATGCTTGCCAAACTGCTGGAGTCCAGTTACAGATACCTGAGAAGGAAAACCTGGCGATCTACTGGAGTCTCAAAGACTTGAAGATAATCGAGTTGCCATTCAGCGAAGAAACAGCAAAGCCCATGTGGAAGAAGCACACCAGCATGCGTGATCAAGAGGGGCTGAAGGGAGCAGACATCGAGCACCAAAGAACAAGAATCACATCATTACAAAGGAGGGGGAGAGCAGGGTGGGGACCTAAGGCCCACTGGTGGGTAATTGGTCACCCCTTTACAGGGGAGTCACGGGGAGGAGACAGACCAGGCAGTGATGATGCATACAAGTTTCCTCTAGTTCCTGTAGCCTTCCTCCCACCCCACCCCCCTACCAACCATCATGGTCCCAACTCTACCTTATAAATCCAGATGGACTGGAGAAGGTACACTAGTATAGAGGGGAACTGGAGATATGGGGAAACCAAGATGGATGAGCCCCTTCAGGCCAATGGTTAGCTTGGAGATGCTGGAAGGGTAGAGAGAAGGCGGGGTAGAGAGGTGGAACCAACTGCAAGGATCTACACACAAGCTCCTATTTGAAGGACAGGCATCAGAGGAGTGGGTTGGGGAAGAGGTCGGGCAGTGTAAGATATGACAGAACAATAACAATGTATAAACTATTGAGGGTTGGTGGGGAGGACAGAGCAGGAGACCCAGCCTCCAGAGACCCGGACTCTATAGTATTGGGTGAAATCCTATGAAACTGTTGATATAGGAACTGCTTTGGGTTTATAAAAATGATGATTACATCACCAACACACTCACTGCTGTCAAGTCGATTCTGAGTCATAGTCACGCTATACAATGGGGCAGAATGGCCCCCTGTGTGTTTCTGAGACCATCATTCTTTACAGGAGTAGAAAGTCCCATTTTTCTACAGCAGGGAGGCTAGTGGTTTCAAACCTGAGCTTGGGGTCCATCCAACTACAAAGCAGAAGCTGAAATAGTTATAATGAAAGCAAGTACCATCGGCGGGTGGCGGGGCTGGGAGGATAGAGACTAAGAATTCTAAGTTGATAGTGGGATATTGTTTCCCTTCAATCTCACCTTCCTGCTCCTCTTTCCTTTATCTTTTCCAAATGTATTGAATCTTTGGGTACTGAATGTATTTTAAGGGGACCAGGTTGTGTGGATTAGGGCTGAGAGGGAGACTCTAAAGCATTGGTTCTCAACCTGTGGGTCACGGCCTCTTTGGGGGTCAACCAACCCTTTCACAGGGGTTGCCCCACTCATAACAGTAGTAAAATTACCATGATAAAGTAGCAACAAAAATAATTTTATGGCTCGGGGGTCACCACAACATAAGGAACTGTATTAAAGGGTGTTGAGAACCACTGCTCTAAAGGTTGATGTTTAACATAAAGGGATCTCTCTAGGGATCAATCTGAGTGCGCATCAGAAAAGGTCGATGTTACTATGGTGCCCTTCCCTAAGTCCTCAGTCCATGAAGAAGATTCTTCCAAAGGCCTCCACGTATTTGGAGATGTTACAGTGCATTAAGGGATTAAGATAGTACTTGTGCCGAACATTTCACAGCTTTGTTTCCATTTGTTTATCCAATTGAAATAGTCATGCCGGTCTCCTTATTTGGTTTCTTTTGTTTTGAAGCAGGACCAAAAAAGTCACTTCACCTTGGCTGCCACCTCTCTTAGCTAAGGTTGTGCTTTAAAGTAAATTTCAGAAGGAGGCTGGTGTGACCTCCTATTTACCAGTTCAAATACTGAGGCTCGTGTAGGATGACAGCAGAGACCCACTTCCAGGAGCTGGGTCCTCTGTTGCAGTAGAGAAAGCCCTGCACAGAAGATCTGTTCAGAATGGTGCTAGACAACTTCTAAATCACCACGCAAACATGAGACAGAGCTGGAGAAAGTCTCTCTCTCTCTCTCTCTCTCTCTCTCTCTCTCTCCTCCCACTCATAAAAGGAGAAGCTTGACCAGATAACTCATTGTAGTCCAATCCATGGTTCCTTAAGAAGCTGAACAAAAAAAGAGGGAAGAATTTCCTCATTACCAGTGAGAGGCAGGGTAGAGGTTGCATGACATTTGTTGACCTGGCGTGCTACAAATCTACCAGAAAGGTCAAACAAATGCGTAACATTTTCCTGATCGATCGATTGTGCTTGCCTCAATGGGAAATTGCACGTGTCAGAACATGAAGTTTCGTCCTACCCTTGTGTAGAGTCCATGTCACCCGTCAATCGTCAATGGACACCCCCCCCCCACCTTGTTCCTGAAGCCCTCAGTTGGTTCCCTGTGATTCCTGGTGGGGGAACAGGAGACGAAATCCTGCAGTCACTGACATCCTCTTCAAAAGACCAACACCTTCGACCTGGCAGTTTTCAGCAACCTGGAGTTTCTAATATATATGCAGCCTGAAACTATTTGATGTAGCGTGTCTGTGACTATCTCAACCAGGAGGGCATAGTTGCTGCTGGACGCAAGGAGTGCCAAGCAAGTATGTGTGCCACAGATTCTCACGACAAGCCCCGTGGCATGGGTGCCTCTTTCGTTTTCCTGGAATCCGAGTGCATCTGCACATTTAACTAGGTGTTGCCATCACCGACTGATCCAATGCAGATGCCCTTCTCTTCCCCTTGTTCCTTTTCTACCTCTCTTCCCTTAAGATTCAAACAAAGGAAAAAGGATCCAAAATATCGGGCTGGCCAAATTGACAGTGACTCCATTGGTAGGACGCTACACAACCAGCCAGAGAGAACATGCCAGAACAACTCTGCCTTCCTCCTGACAGATGCCCTTTGGGAGACTCTCCAAAGGTCCCTCTGCTTTCTGCAGCAGCTCTAAAAATAGCGGATGACTGCTCGGTACAGGTGCTGTTTGTGAAAATGTTCTCTTTGCATTTAGCCTGCCTGCCTCCGTGATTATTGCACGACAGACATTCAGCATCCCCCGGACTCTGCTGTGTCAGCGCTTCTCCATAATAGCGCGGGTGCTGAAGGGTAATTCCGGGACTGCTGTTTATAGGGACTCGCTCACTCTGGCAGAACGTGGAGCAGGCTTGCTTCCTCCCTCACCCCGTCATTAGGAGCTTCACACTCCACAACAGCCTGGGGGAAACTTTGTGAGGAGCCTGCAGCTTCAGCGCCACATCGCACTGACTGGCTTCTTCCAATGCAGACACTTTCAAAATACAATTGGGACGCACATTGGGGATGCACAGTGACCCTGACTCAGTGGGTGTGCTTCTGCCCCCTCACTATTGCTCCTTGTGTATCTTGCCGTCTCTACAGTCCCCAAATCATTCGGCAAGATCTCTGGCCAGAAGCTCAGCGAGCCTCTGGTCTACTGGCTGCTGAGCCTTGATGAACTGGAGAATCACCTTAGAAGCTTCTTTTAGTGCCGATCCCCATGCCCCACTCCACAATGATCTGATTCAATAGGTCTGGGGATTTCCAGGGGGAGGAGCCAGGGATCTGCCAAACAAAAGGAGACAAAAAAATGCCTCAACCAAACTCCTGGCTGGAGAGTCAACTCAGACTCAGAGTGAAGTTATGGTAGAACTGGGCCTGTGGCTTTCTAAGGCTGTCACTTTTTACAGGAGTAGAAAGCTTCCTCTTTCTCCCATGGAGTGGCTGTGGTTTCAAACTGGGAATCTTGTGGTTAGCTGCCCAGTGTGCAACCACTGTGCCACCAGGGCTGACCCAGGCCATTTAGACATCTTGGTCCTTGGACCAAACAGCGAGAAACACTGCTCTGGACAAACCCGTCTATGTAAAGATGAGGATACTGAGGCCAAGAATGTGGAAGCAATTTGCAAACTCGGGCTGCAGCCCCAACATTAGCTTGGAGTTGGAGTTCACCATTCTTTCCATAATAAACCACACAGCCTTCCCTCTGTTCCAGTTCCTCCATGGTGATGCACTCGTCATGCAGATGTGATTGTGGCCCAAGTTCAAAGGGCACTTTCAGATGTGTGGCACAGGCAGGAGTTCCGACCACTGAATTTCTGCAGTGCCATGGGCAAGCCACTATACCTCGCTAAGCGTTCTAAACAGCGATTCTCAACCTGTGGGTCACGACCCCTTTGCATGTCGAACACCCCTTCACAGGGGTCACCTGATTAATAACAGTAGCAAAATGCCAGCCATGAAGTAGCAATAAAAATAATTTTATGGTTGGGGGAGTCCCCACACATGAGGGACTCTAGAAAGTAGAAGCATTAGGGAGGTTGAGCGTCACCGGTCTAGAACAATACCAAACAAAACCGAGCAAGGCAGTCATCCTTTTTGTCTTAGATGCATTGTGACAGCCAGGGGTGTCAAGTGATTGGGCTACTAGAGCTGGGGCTTTACCTGGACTCAACTATAAGTTTCACCCTTGACACCCCACCCCACCCACTACCCTGCTAGGATGGAGGCTATATGGCAGGTCATAGGTACGCCGGACAAAGTCAGTCTGAGACCCCATCTGTGACTCACGGGGAAGGTGAAAGGCTTTCTTGTCAGAGAAAATATGCGATCGTGATAGGACATTTCCTGACCAGGGCAGCATGTCTCCGGGAAAGAAGCCTCTTGGATTCTTCTTGCTACACTCTCATGTGAATGAACATGCCTCTTATGAGTCACGCAAGTGGCATATCTGAGAGACCTTGGCCCCGTTTCGGGAAGGAAATCCTGCACAGAGCCACAGGCACAAACTTTTGAACTCAAGACTTTTAGAAAGGAAATCTCCAAGGTCAAGCTCACTGCTATTGAGTTGATTCTGACTCATCTGACCCGATAGTCACAGGTGGACCTATCCCTGTGGGGTTCTGAGGCGGTGCCATCTCTACAGGAGGAGACAGATTCATCTCTCTCACATGTACAGAGGGGCAGGTGTATTTGAACTGCTGACCTGGCAGTTGGCCTCCCGGTGAGTAACACACTACATTACAAGGTTATGCTAAAAGTAAGAGACAATCTAGTCCAAACTCCTTATTACGTCTGCTGCCACGCTTAAGTAGGAGATACAGCGTGTGAATAAATTTCATACATATCTAAAAAGGATTTCTGTATGGAAGATACTTAAGGACTTTTGGAAGAATGCAGTAAACAGTGTGTGTGTGTGTGTGTGTGTATGTGTGTGTGCACACACATGTGTGAGAGTGAGGTATATCTGACTTCCTCTAGCTTCCCTACTGCCAAGAGACAGAAGACAGGGGTTGACATGTCTCCATGCTCCATCCTTTTGTCCTTTTTCTAACACCAACTATTCCTCCCCAAAGCACTCTGCTTTGAAGCTGTGTTTGATAATGCATTGCAATGGCCCCAAGTAGCTCCTAGACGACACTCACAATTATGGGGGGGGGGGGGTTTGCTGGGGAAGTTACTTGGTTACCACAAGTCAGGGTCAGTAAATGGGAAGGATACAGTCCTTGATCCACAGCATCGCCTCCCCTTACCAAGAATTAAAGTCCTGTTTGTCCTTACCCTCTCAGCCATGCAGTCCACCAGCTTCTGCCTCACAGTCTCACAGTCTCGGTGATGTTCCTTCTGTTCTGACCTGAGACTTTGGCACGGAGGTTATGCTGATGGTCCTGGGCTTTCTCCCTCCTCTCTCCCATTCACAGATGGTTCATCCTGATAGCTGGGGCAGTGGCAGTGCTAACAAAACTGTCCAATCCCCTCTCTTGATGTTACACACGCTCCTTTGGCACACTGCTGTGAACTTAGTTAGTGGAAATTACAGAGACATGGGTGGAAGAGTCAAATGAAGAGACTGTCCTTGTTCACGTTAACGAGATCGCCCTCTCGGGTGGGCAGCCCTCAATTCTATCGAGCACCGTCCCTGCTCCAGGGAATTCCTGACGTCCCTGTGAGCAACTGGGAAGACTAGCCAGTAGCCAGGGAGGGAAAGCAGCCCTGCACGGGGAGGCCTTTTCTAGAGGCCTCAACTCTTAGCATCTACATGGATCCAAGCAATCCCTTTTTCTTGAGTCGTTTCTGACCCAGAGCAACGTTACAGGCAGGTCCGAGCTGTCCCTGGGGTTTCAAAGCTGTGAGTCTTTCTTAAGGCAGACTACCCATCTTTCTCCCACAGAGTGGTTGGTGGATTTGAAAGGTCGACCTTTGGGTTCAGAGCTCGGCTGCACTTTCCAGGTTCCTTGCCGCCACTCTCTGAGCTGCCAAAGGAGCCCCTGACTGTGCCTTCAGAGCACTCATTCTCAATGGAGGGGCTGGCAGTGTCTACCACTCACTCTCTTGGGTCTTTAGATGTTGTTTCCAAGGTGTCGCTCACCACGAGGCATCATTGGGATCACCACCCAAGCTCAGCGTGCTGTGCAGAGGGGGGCTGCTGGGCCATGGTGCAGGTGGCCCATGGTGACTCTTATCCACCCATTGTACATAGCACATGCGGAGGAGGAGCCCAGATTAAAGGTCCATGACGGTATTCCTGAATCCTCAGCTCCATATCCAGGGTGCCTCCATGTCCAAGGCTGCACTGACACGTGGTGCCCTATCCCGGACAGGTACTTTCCCACTGAACAGCACATTTGGTCTGTTGTCAGCGGTTGTCAGTTGCCATGAAAACATGTCCATCCCTCACAGCCGAAGCCTGCCTCTTAAGGGAGCAAAAGACAGGCGTCCCAGTGCTCAGAAGGGCAGCTCTGACCACAGACTTCCAGTACAGTGCCTGACCGCTTCCGGCCCAACCCTCTCAGCGACGCGCCTGCTGCGGGGGCCTTTGTTACCAGCTGCTCCCACAGCTGGAAGCGTGCCAGCATCACCCTCCAAGGCGGCGCGTCTCAATCAAGTTATTTATTCACCTAATCAAAAAGGAAATAATGTATACAATTTACAGACTTCTCAGATCCCAGCGCCCATGGCGGCTGGGGAGGGGGTGCTACCCGGGGAAGCGGCACTCTCAGAAGGGGGTCTCTGACGGCTGTGGGTTCAGGAAGATGAGCAAGGACTCCTTTGTCTTGATGGTAGCAACACTCCTGGGACTGAGGGGAAGAGTAGAGGAATAAGAGGCCAGATTAGGTCAGCATGATGCATGGCATCTTGGGAGATCAACCAGGATAGGGGCAAGAAGAGCACCATCCTAGAAGCCCAGGATGTCCCCAGTGTGGGATTCAAGGCTTCCAGGAATGCCCACTGGGTGGGTGGCAGAAATGCTGCCTGCACACAGCTGACTGCCTCAGGTGAGGGGCGTTTCTGGAAAGCTTCAATACAGCTCTCTGCCAGGGACCCTGTCCCCAAACCACCTCCTCCCAGGTTCCTATTGGGAGCTTCCTCCTCCCTCCTCAGAGCAGAGGCCTCAGCTGGCTCTCCTGGGTGGAGGATCCAGGTGCAGAGTGGTTCCGGTCCCATGTGTAGCTAGTGACCACGGAACAAACTCATGGTTTGTTTCTTGTCATCGCCCCTAAACATTCTACTGGTAACTTTTCCAAGGTCCAAAGGTCATGAAGAATCTCAGTTCCTCCCAGATCTGAGAATTCCTAAGGAACTTTCAGCTGGGTCCTCAGAAGTGCTCAAGCATCGGCTTTGTTGGACACATACACCCAAAGGCCTTGCTCACATGTTTAAAGCCTTTTAAATGCCAGGCTGCCTGATTGGTTTCCTAAAAGGACTTGCTCTGTGACCTGCCAAGTGGATTATTTAACTGCACTTCTCCTGCTCTGCCCCCACCCCCACCCCCGCTCCACTGGTCCTCTGCAGAATCACGGTGACAGGCAGCCCTCGTGGTGACTGTGTGGTCGACTTAGCCTGGGAAGATCTCTGGGACGGAGTTGTCAGGTAGCCCGTCCACGGGGTTTTCAGGAAGCAAATCAGGAAGGCAGAAGCCACATCCCTTCATGGGCAGAAAAGCTGTGAGGTCGTAGAAACTGGCTGCACAGTCTTATTGTCAGAGCCCTTGGGTGGGGTCTCCCTTAGCTCCAGAGCTCCCCCCAGCAGGACAGATGGAAAGATGGCATGGAGGGAGGCAGGGAAATGGGGATATCCTTCTCCTAGTCTTTCTGTACGTGGCCGTCTACTTCCAAAGGCTCTCTGAGCACACACAGAGAAAGTCTCATGGTTTCCTCAAGGTAGACAGCCCAGGAGGCCCTTGCCTGGTGGTGCAGTGGTTCCAAGGTGGACTGCAACCTGCATGCTGCTGAGATGAAATCACTAGTTGTTCCTTGGGAGTCAGCAAAGGCTTTCCACTTCCATGCAGGGGTAGGGCAGTGAATCAGGAGAAAGGCTCTCGGCAAGATGCATTGACCCAGGAACGACAACAAGGGAGCCAACAGGAGAACAAGAGTGAGGACAGTGCAGGACCAGACTGTGTTTTCTTCTTTTGGACACAGGGTCGCCTCAAGTCGGAACTGACTGGACAGCACCTCGTAGCAATGCATTGGAGCTCATTTGTGGGGATGGGTCCTCCGTGCTTCATAGAAGGGTAGGCCAGAGAGACGCACATCAGCGAGGGGAAGCCCTCCAGTCAAGAGATATGAGCTGAAGTCTCAGTCGTGTGACCTGAGATACAATCTCTCCATCTTTCCTTAGTTCATTTTTTTGAAGCGTTGCTGAAAGTATACATGCCAACGCATATACCAACTCAGTCATTCCTACGTGCATGCACAACACAGGGATGTTGATGACGTTCTTGAGAGGAGGTGAGCCCTCCTCTCCATCTCCCGTCTCCTCTACCAACACGAGCACACTTTCTCCTCAGCCTCTTATCTGCCGTTGCCAGTTGCCCTTGTCGGTTTAATCTCATGTATTCGATTCTTGAAAAGACTAAAATGCACACAGCAGATATTAGTTATTAGTTTGGGCTAAGGAAATCTTTAGAAGATCATTTTGTTTAAGTTTTCAGGGTGAAATATTATCTCAGGGCAATGGTTTGGGGGGATTTGAGCAGCCTCAGGGGCTCCCCAAAGTCTGATTTGCAGAAAAATTGAAGCTCTGTTCTGTAGTTGCCTCCTCGTTTCATCAGGATTCTTCTTTAGAGAAATCATTCATGATATTTCGCAATAGCAGCAGAGTATCATCCAGTTCTGGTGTCATGGCCAAATGCCTCATTATCCCAATGCCTGTCAGTACCTGTAGGATAAGCAGGTTCTAACCCAGGGCTTTATGCACCACCCCGATGTAAAGTGAAACTGGTATGGTGTGGTCATTACTTAATGGGAATCATGACCCCAGAGGACAGGCACAATCTTTGTATTGTCGGTGCTTTGTAGAGAGGCCGGCACAAGGCAGGGACTGAATGCATATTTATGAAGGTCCCAAGGAACGCACATAAAGTTAGCTGTGTCTCTTGGACCAGACTAAAATGGTCTAGCTCATGGCTTAATGGGCTTAAGTAAAACCGATCTTGCTCTCTCTAAAAAGAAATATCCATCATCTCTATGATCAAGGGAAGCCCAGAAGAGTAAGGCATTTTGTTCACTGGCTTGGGTCCAGGTCCTCTTCCTGTTCTTGACAGCCATAACCTGTGTCTCCCATTGACTCCCCAGGAGTTCGGTGCACACTTGAGATCGACTGAGTGTCAGGTTTGTGCAGGCCACAGAGGAGACAGATAAATGAGACTGAGCCTACAACAGTAGCATCTGTGTCAACGACGACATTTCTCATGCTTTTCCCTCAATTAAAAGGGGACCTCAGGCATTTGCGAAGACTAGAAGTTCCCTCTTAGATCTTTGATAATAAAAGCAGGACAGATGGAAATGGGAAGGCAAGGGGTCCTTCTGCGAGGTCTGGAATCTCTGATCACATGCACATAAAGTGAATTTGAAATGCCTGGAATTGAGAATATCCCAGATAATAAACCTCATGATAGCTATAGTTTTTCTGAGTATGAATCCAGATACTGTTCAAAGTAGTTCACACATATCAACTTTAACATTTATAATTCCCTAAGACATGTGTGCTATCATTATCTCCATTTTACAGACAAGGAACAAAAATGAAGTACTGAGATTAATACTTGACGCCATTTTTTTTTCTATCAAGAGCTAGGATTTGAACACAGGCAGCCTGGTTTCAGCGTCTCTGCTCACAAATTTGAATGGTCTAGAATAAGCTTCACCCCCATCTGGTCTGTTGATGTGTCACGTGAGATGCTGCAATGACCAGGGTCATTTCTGATGGACTAATTTAGGCACACCTTCCAGACTACAATGGCTAAGAAGAAACACCTGGCAACTGAATTTGGAAAATTAGCCAATGAAATCCTAAGGATCCCCACAGAATCTCATTAGGTAGAGTGTTAGTTAGATGAGCCCCTTAAATTGGAATGTACTCAAACGACACAGTGGCCACAGCAGTGGGCATGAACATTCCAGCCATCATTAAGATGGCTTAGGAAAGGGTAACACATGGGGCCCTTGTGAACAGGGAGACCATCAGGCAGAGTCAGCTTGATGACTTTTCACAACAACCTTCAAGAAGTAGGTCACTGGGAAAGGAGGGAAGGTCCTTGACTTCTAAACCTGGCCACGCTACTGATTGCTCCAATGGTCCTGAACAAGTCACTTCTTTGGGGCTCCAGGGCCTTCAGTCACCAAAAGACAAGGTGGGGGCAAGGTAGTACCAATCCTTCATGTAGCTCAGGCTTCTCACCTTTCTCGTGGCAAGGGAAGGTATCCTAGACTTCTACTGACCACATCCTCAGAGTGTCATCTCTTCTGGCATTTCATAAACCTGCCTCGGGTGCTCTCAACAGAGAATAACTTTAGCTTGTCAAATTAACCCCTGCAGTGGGAGGCCATCCACTCAGGTATCTCTCATTTGCCTCCTGAAGCTGCTTCAGAGAAGGCAGGGGCCCCCGGGGCATAATGGCTGCTAGCTGCAGAACATGACAGGTGCCCATCGAGCTTGGGAGGAAGCCCCCGACATCAGCCTGGGGCATGGGGTGGGGCTGTATTACGCATATCCTTGGGCAGCGTCCCTGCCCACGTCAGTCTGCTTTCTGCTTTCCTGAACCTTTGGCTGTGGAGCCGGAACCCCACACCTGCTGCCAGCAAATCTCCCACCCTCCGTGGTCTGCAAGCACCAGTCCCTCGGCTGCAGCAGGAGAAGCTGGGGAGGTGGGGGCTGGAGGGAGGCATGAGAGAAGCCTAAGCGCTCTCTCTGGCTAAGTAGACTGGAAAACGTGAAATTAACACACATTGTTTATTTCACGCTCTCAGCCCTGCCTGCACAATAGCACAAATTAAATTCTGCACTAACCAGACGAGCAATTAGCCCACAGCAAAGAAGATGGGGCTTTCAGTGATTGCTGCAGCATTCCATTCACACTATTTATGAAGGGAACAAACTTACTGAAAATATTTTTGTAGCAATAATTTTTTCTGATACACATTTTCCCCCAATTTACTGCATTACCCACACTTCCTGGTATTTGAGATGATTTGGCTAGGTTTTCTGAAGCGCAGTATGTAGTTCATCAAAGAGAAATTCATCTCAGGTCAATACCCGGTAATTAGCATGATTTTGATTGAAAATGAAGCTGCTGTCATTTTTAAAAAGCAGGCTTTTGTTCCGGGGATGGGGGGGGGGTGCTGTCATCTTTATCATCGACACCCCTCCTCCCCAGTCTGAAGGTAGGCTGTAGAAGGATCAGAGATCTTGCCACATCTAAGTTTGTTGAGTTTATTGTTGAGGGATGCAATACTCTCCTCATCTCCTACCAAGAAGAACAGAAATAGCTAACATCTTTTAAGCACATGTGGTCCAAACACAGTTACGAACATTCGCTATATATGTATGATTCACCCAGTGAAGGAGGTACTACCATTCTGCTCATTTTATAAATGAGCGAGTTGAAGTCCAGAAAGGGGAAGTAACTGAGCCGGAGTCAACCACCTGGAAATGATGGCCTTGGGATTTACACCAGCACCCATATGTTAAATCCGCCATGCCAGACAAGTTCAGTAGCAAGGGGACTTTCTCAACCTCTAAGCCTTCTTCACTTGAAGCCATCTGTCATTCTCTGTCCTTAGAGATAGTCCTGGTCAGTTCTAGGCCAAGATGGCTGATTTCCTTTCCATTTCACCACTCTGACCCAGCCTCTCCTTTTCTGTGTCTTTGCACAATCTGTTCCTCTGTCCCCATCTCAACCCTCACAGGTGACTTAGTCCTTGCCAAGCCCGATTATTGGATGAGTTGTATAAATATTGCCTTGATGGCAACAACCAATTACTAAAAATTCAACTTTGGGGCTGTATTCAGGCTGATCAGAAACCCAATGGCTCACAAGAGCTGAAATTACTGGAGCCCAACCAGGTGTGTGTGCACATCAGAATCTCCCAAGAAGCTTCTTCCCAGTGCTGCAAATGCTTCAAATTTGAACTCCACGATGGCAGCAGGCATCGGGAAATCATTTTTCTACAAGGTATGAATCTTTCACTTGTCGCTACTTAAGAACCTCCATAGTGCATACTAGGAATAAAGTAGGGCAGTGTGCAATCTGGACTCAGTAGCCACGCTCCCTGGACTCAAGGTTTGGCTCTTATAGTAGCTCCTAGAACCATCAGTAAAGTGATTAGACTGTAGTGGAATTCTGGATTGATTTTGAACCTACTGTTTCCTTCACGTAGTTTCCTCATCTGTTCAACGGACATCGCCATGTGCTTCCTATGCACAAGATTGCTGTGAAGTTTAAATGAGATACTAACTTAGGGTAATTCAAAACACTACGTCCATCACTGAGGTAAAATGGGAGGAAATTGGTAGGAAAGTGAGCATAATTAATTTTAAATCACTTGTGAGACATTTGAAGGAACTGAAGATGGGCCCTGTGCAGTAGAACAGCCTCAAAGGTAGAATAGTCATGGATTTAAAATATAAGAATATCTCCTCATTGCAGCATCTTTTTTTAGATCATTTTATTAGGGGCTCAGACAATTCTTAGGGCAGCACTCTTATTCTTTGTCATTTCAGCGAGTAGAACTGGGACACATGTGGAGCTGTGTCAGGGAAGAGCAATCCCATGACCTATAGGGAAATGGAGGACTTCCTGATGAATGAATCTATCACTGAATCAGGAACCCCATAAACTGAACTCTGCTTGCCAGAAATGCCTTGGAAATACTGTCTGAGGAACAGGGAAAGACATCCACAACTTGCGTGTCCCTCCCGTGCCTGAGTGCTTTGTTCCGGGACTGTCACACTCTCTCAAAAGCCGCCTCGTGCTTTCATAGTTATGAAAACCCTAAAATAACTAAGCGACTCAAATGATGTCGAGAGCCGATAGGAAACAACATATGGCCCCCGTGGCATTTTCAAGCGCTGTGTTTCTGTTATGTGCAGAACGGGGGAAAAGAAAATCCAGAGCCTAAACCATAAATATTAGCTTTAGTTAAGCAATTATTTTTATAATGAAATTATTATTGGGCCATCTGGATGAAATCATACTGCAGAAGATGGCAGGGCCACCTGAGAGGAAGGGAGGAGGCAGAAACAACAGTTCCAAGGAAAATCACCTCCCAGATTCCAGGAAAGAAAGGATCCACCCTCTCAGTAAATTGTGA
>PVJH01021589.1:0-38229 GCA_004026705.1 Nesogale talazaci | reverse complement strand
AAAAAAACACTGCCCTGTGTCACCCTCACAACTACTCTTATGTTTGAGCCCATGGACATAGCAACTAGGTCAACCCATCTTGTTGAGGACCTTCCTCTTTGGGCTGTCTCTCTGCCAAACATGATGTCCTTCTCCGGGGACTAGTGTCTCCTGATAACACGTTCAAACGATGTGAGATAAAGCCACCCATCTCCCTCCCCTCCCCTTTGCTTCTAAGGAGCATTGTGGTTGTATTTCTTCCAAGACTGATTTGTTTCTGCCCGGGGAAGTCCATGGTGCTTTTCGTACTCTTCACAAGTGTAGGTGGTACATACATTTCCTTTCTCCAAACACAAATCATGTCCTGTATGGCGCGCCGTTGAAGAGCAGAGAAAGCATACTGGTCTCTGAAGGGTGTGAGTCAATAAAACCAAGACCATGGAGATGTGAGGATGAGGCCTCACTGAGAGGTCTATGAGGCGATTCTAGATAGACAATCTCCACACACCTCTGACCACTGTCAAGCTGGCAGGTGGACTCAGTTCCACCACAGAGTTTATAGACTTCTCTGGATGAACTGGCTGCCTCAGAGAAAAGAATGACAGGTGGAAATCATTTACATATGACAACTATGGGTCCATGGCAGCTCCTGGCCACTGTTGTCTATCTAGAGACTCATCGGTTGACATTCCTGTAAGTGCTGAGTTTCTACAGAGCTCTGCATTACATCTCCCATGGGATGATGACCAGCCAAGGCTCAAGGGATATTTTCATGAGTCTTCAAGCCTGACAGAAACAAAAATAAACTGAAAAGTACATGCAGACACAATAGAGAAGACTGATGAAAACAACAGCAATATTCGTGAAGAGATGAGAGTAGATATCACAACCACAAATATTGCTATAGAATTTTTTTAAAAGAACATTTAGAAAGTAAGAGGAGGATATTGTTAACTAAAATTATGATGGCAAAGATAGAAGAAAACAATAACATAATAGAAGGGTCCTAAGATAAAGGTAGACACACAACTATACAATATTTTTTCTCCAAACCATTTTACTATGACCTAATCCAAATATCATACCATCCCACAATTAGATCATATTGAATAGTGTTGTATAATCGCTATCACAATCCAAACATTTTTCTCCTTGTACTACTTGAGATCAGCTCTCCCTTCTCCTCTCTAACCCCAGAAACCCTTACTCTAGTTCCCTACAGAGTCACCCATCCTGGGATTCATATACCAAAATAATAGGGTAAAAAATGAATAATCACCATGAAGTTCCCAATGCTTGATGAATGATTAAGTGAGAAAGAAAAGATTAAGTGGAATATGGATGGAAAGAAAAGGCTTAATATGTACAAGGACTTTTTCCAGAAATAAGATATGTTTTTGGTACCAGACAGTAGAATGACATTAAATGCATCCAAATGGGAGAGGAGGAGGGGAAACTATTGCTATTTGTAGATGACATGATCCTATACATTGAAAACCCCAAAAGCACTACAATGAGAATACTTAGAGTCGTGAAAGAACATGGAAGAGTGGCAGGATAAAAGATCAACCAACAGAAGTCAACAGATTTGTTATCTACATCAGACAGGACCATGACTGAGGAGATCAAGAAGGAAGAATCCTTCACAGTAGTCTAGCACAACTGAAATACTTAGCAATATATTCAACAACAACAAAACCCTCCAAACTAAAGATCCATACAAGGAAAACTTAAGACCCTACAACAGGAAATCAAAAGCAACCCCCAGAAATGGAAGCACATCCAATACTTGTTGATTAGAAGGCTCAACAAAATTAAGATGTCAATCGTATCCAAAGCACTTTATAAATTTAACACTATTCTGATTCAAACACCAATGATTTTCTTCAGAGAATTGGAAACACTGACCACCCATTTCATATGGAAAGGGAAGAAGCTCAGAATTAGCAAAGAACTCCTTAAGAAGAAGGACTAAGTTGGAAGACTCGCTTTACCTGATTTTAACACATACTACACAGACACAGTGATCAAAACAGCATGGTACTGGCACAATGATGGAAGCTCAGACCAGTAGAAAAGAATAGAAAGCCCAGAAGTAAAACCAACAGCATACAGATAACTAATCTTCAATAAAGGTCTAAGAAGCATCAGGAGGGAAGCATATGCCTCCTTTAATAAGTGGTGCTGGAAACAATGGATATACACATGTAGAAAAACTAAACAAGATGTTTACCTCACCCCATGCTACAAGAACAAACTCAAGGTGGATCACAGACCTAGAAGTGAAACCCCAAACCATCAGGATGATTAAGGAAGGAATAGGGACTAGCCTAAAATCATTGACCCAAGGAATTCACAGGCTCACATAATAGGGAAGGATACACACACAGGTGACCTGGAAATCAACAAATGGAATTTAATAAGAATAAAACATCTGTGTACCCTGAAAGACTTCACCAAGAGGATAACAAGGCAACCCACAGACTTGGGCAGGATTTTTAGTAATGACACATCAGACAAAGAGCGTATTACTAAAATCTACAACACCCTCCTGACCTGCAAAAAGAGGAAAAGAGTCAACCCCCTACCAAAGTGGGCAAAAGAACTGAAAAGAACTTTCACTAGGGAGGAGACTCATATGGCCAACAAATATATGAGAAAGTGTTTCCATTCATTAGCCATAAGAGACATGCAAATTAAAACAACCATGAGATACCACTTAACCACCCTGAGGTTAGCCCAAATCAGAAAATCAGAGAGCAACAGATGATGGAGGGTATGTGGTAAAATAACAACTTTCTTCCACTGCTGGTGGTCATGTAGATATGTACAGCTGCTGTGGGAAACAATCAGGTAATACTTAAAGAAAATGAAAATTGATTTACCTTATGAGCCAGCCATCCCTCTACTGGGCATACAGTCAGAAGGGGAAGAAATAAAACATACTCAATCATCTGTGCTCCAATGTTTATTGTGGCACAATTCACAATCACAAAGACTTGGGAGCAGTCTAAGTTTCCATTGATAGGTTAGTAAACTCTGGCACACACACGGAGTACTATGCAGCACTGAAAAGCATGGACTATTACATGAAGCACATCGTTTGATGGGAAGAGGTGGCAGGAATCATGCTCAGAGAAGTAAGCCAATCTCAAAAGGACAAGTAAAACACGAGTCCCCTGAGGTAAGTATAATCAGCACAGCAGGAATAGAAGAAAAGACACCTATCTCACAATACACAGGTAAGAGCATAGGTAGTTGGGAGAGAGGTTAGACCAAACCTAGGGAGGTACATAAAGAAGGGGAAAGTGGGAAGGAGGAGGGAGAATGGGGGCAGGGAGAGACTGAGATGATGACATACGGGGAACAGAGCACTAATTCACTCAGGGGGAGAGTAGTAGTTGTGTCTCCACAGAATTGGAATGTGCATACAGACCCGACCATGGCACACCAAACCAGGAGAGCAATGCAACACATGGAGGGATGCATGAAAAGACTGTACTACAGGACCTGTCCCAACCAGAACCAACCTGACCCCTACTGTGGAAGTATGTGTCACAGAGAACAACACTAGACCTTCTGGTGGGGGAAAGGATCCTACATACCATATCTATATGGAAGCAAATTAAGAAGGAAAAAGAGGTCAGTGGACCTGGACTCCATATGGGCACTTCAAATGCAGAGGATGAGGTCCCTGCACAGAGCTGCTAAGGCACAGAGAAGACTGTGGGACCACCAACAACTCAAGACATGTTGTCCCCTAACTGGATCAAACGGAGTCAGACAGTGTGGGAAGGGAGCATAACAGATCAGCAACTGGAGTAAAGCTAATCCACAGAGCCCCCGAGGAGTCCCAAGAATGGACTTTGGGCTACGGGGGGCAGTTCCTGGATCTCCCCCAGGACCAGGGGTGAGGGACTCATGGGGCCAGCAAACACATCTGATCTATGTAGGCTAGGGATTTTCTTTCTCTTTTTTTCCCCCTCATCTTTTTCTCTCTCCTTTTCTTTTTTCAGCCATATGCTTTGCATAGGACTAGGGCAGTGCTGGTTTGCCTAATTATATGGGTTGGACGTGGGAGGGAAGTTAGGGGAGAAGGCAATTGGGTCAATGGCTCTGGAAGGTAGAGGGGGAAGAGGGATGTGGGGAGAAGGGTGTGGTGAGTGGATGATGCCATGGATAGGGGAACAACTAGGGAATTGAAACCAACATCTAGGAGAGGGTAGAGATCCTGTGAGTATTAGAGCAACACCAAGCTGGTGGAGAGGAAGCACTAAGAGGTGAAAGAAGAGGGAAAGTGATGGCGGTGGTGGTGGGGGGTGGGGTGGGGAAGGAAACAGAGGCAAACTCTAGGAAACAAAGGCATGGATAGGGAGATTAACAGAGGTGTGCACTTATGCAAATATGTTAATCCATAACAATAGAGGTATTGGTCTATGTACACATATTTATATGGCAATACACTGAGGCTTCAGCTGGGCCTTGGGCCTGTGCTCATATCTTCTCTCATTGCAAGAACACTTTGTTCCAACAAATTAAAATTTTGTGATGCTCGCCCCCACCCCCTATGTGATCGCTGAAGAAAATAAGGGTGCATAAGAAGATGTGGTGAAATGGAGGATGTGCCCAGCTAGTAAAAAATATTGTGTCTGGGATCTTAAAGGTTTGAAGTTAAACAAGGGACCATTCAATAGTGAAGTAACAAGCCCACATGGAAGAAACACAGCAGCCGGAGCAATTGTGAGATATCAAAACTAGGCAACGGGCATCAGAAGATTCACAACAGACAGTAAACAAACAAACAAACAAACAAAAGTACATTGGTGAGAATGGAGGGGGGTTGGAGTGGAGACTCAAAACTCATCTGTGGACAATGGAACATCCCCCCACACAGGGGTCGCTGGGCAGGGGTGAGTCCATCAGGATGCAGTAGGGCACTAATAGGTCATGCAATGTACCATTGATGCCTTGATGCTTCATTACAAAACCCTGAGACCAGAATTAGATGGTGCCTGGCTACCACAGCTGACTGCTCTGACGGGGCTCACATTAGAAAGACATGCATAGGGGGAGACAAATGCAGAACAAAACTGAGGATCACAAAAGACATCAGGTTCACTGGTGTCCAACAGAGAGGGGTGGGACTCCTGACACGGCAGTGCTCAGTCAGCCATCAGGTCTGGAAATGAACACACCTCATGGGTCAATTTTCAGGCAAATGATATCTCTAGAAGGGTACGACGACACTAAGGAGGTATACACCCTTCGAACAGTCAATCCTTTGAGATGAAAGGGGCAGCATTTGCAGCAAGTTCAAAGTTCAGAAGGGTAAGGAAGAAGAAGGAATACAAGCAGGTAACATGGCAGGCCTGGGGTAAGCTATGGAACATCAAGGGGATTGCAGTGAATGAGATGAAGCAAAATGTATACGGAATCCTGGGTGTACAACTCACACTCTGCTCTGTAATCTTTCACTCAGTTCACCCGAAGGAGCTCAAAAGAAAGAAAAAAAAATCAGTGGAGCAAATTCTTCAATGTTCTAAGAAGAAAATTTAGCCCACCTGGAATTCTAGCGTCAATCACCTTGCCGGTCTGTTGGCAGGAAAAGAGTTCAAGACACAGAAGCTCTAGAGATAATTAAAGAGAGATGAAGAGAGAGAAAAGATGGATGGAAGAGGGCCTAAGGAGGAGAAGAATCAACATGAAAGAGGCAGAGGGAACGCCCAAGTGGATAAAGGGCAGTCTTACAGCAAAGGCCGAGAAGCAGATCTTGAGATTGAACTGGAGGAGGTAGAATTATAGCCAGAGTAGGGACACCAACGGGAATTCTGTCATGCTGTTGGAAAGTCTAGCATAGAATTTAATGACATACACAGTAAAAAAAAAACCCATTAACAATCAATAGCATTGTCTTGCTCTTCGGGAATATGAGAAGGTCCTGGCATCCATCTGCCGTACTTGGAGGGCAAACTGGACAGCCACAGCAAGCAAGGCAATGCTTGATGCAAAATGCTGGACTGGTAATTTACATCAGGAACGTCCCATCCGAGAGCTTAGAGAAACACTCCTATCCTGAGCTCACAGGAAGAGCAAGTCTACAGTTCATTAAACAAACTAACCACCGGGTCAGTTCTGACTCACACAGACTCTAGAGGACAAGGCAGAACTGCCTCATCGTATTTCCCAGCATTTCATGGTATTTTATCCCTATTTTACAGCAGCAGACCCGCTCATCTTCTTCTGCAGAGCAGCTGGTAGGTTTGAATGGCAAATGCTTGCTCCACAGTGCTTGAACGACAGTACCACTAGGGCTCCTGTAAGATTCTGTAAGCACCCAGGGCTCATTTTTCCAGTAGAATCACATCCAGCTAGCCATCTTTCCCTCCTTGGGTGTTCTCACCCACTTTTTACATTATATTCACTTGAGAATCTGTAAGGATACCTTCCATATGCCAGATGGCCCGAGAAGTGCTTGGAATGTCAAGTTTAAAGAATGTACCCTCATTTCTTATCAAGCCCGAAGGACAACAGACAATGTAGTATCAGTTTAGCTGACTGGCTTAAAATATAATTACATCGAAGCCTAATGAATTTAGGCTGCTCATTAGCAAAACCTTAACTCAATTAACAGTCCAAGGAGACACTATTAAGATGCTCATAGAGCCCTTTTGAAAGGATGGGGGGATAAAAATTAAAGAAGCTTGTAGAAAACACCCCAAATATTTTGGAAACATCCACTAGTAAGAATCATGGTTCTTTCTCTAACACAGCATTCCAGACCATGTACTAAAAGTCGATTTGCGAATGGTCTAGAGAACTCGTTCCCAGTCCAATACTTGAGAGTCCACAATATTTTTGTCCCATATTCAATTTTTTTAAAAAAAATATTTTGGATAGTTTTTCCTGAAGTGAAGATAGGACCTTCTGGGAAGAGGCTGTTGCTGGGTCGCCGAGGATAGTCAGGACTCAGTGGGAGGAATAAGTTCTTGTTTCTGGCGGCTGATGGTCTCTTCAGAAACACCCCAGGATTTTCACCTGGTTCATACAATATTTGAAAGGAAGGGAAATTTCCTCTTTTGACTACAAAATACCTCCTGAAATTTTACCTTTATCGACAATGTGTTTCAGGTGAGACGGCGTTGGGAAGAGTTTCTTTATGTCAGGTCTCCTGCACATTGATTCTCTCACAGCCCTGCAGACTTAATGCTCTCTTCCCCATGGGGAAATGAGAAGGCGTCCATTACCCATCAGGTGGGCAGGGGCTGGGATAACATGAGGGGTGGGTGTCACATGGGGCTATCTATATTCACCTCCAGGTTTGCAGGGGGGTGCCTACTGCTGCCCTGCTATTTTCCATTTAGACATCTTAATATTAAAAGAGAATAACCCGGTTGAATACCTTCCACTTGGATGCTTCCGGAAGCTCCTTGCCTATTAATCACTGGGTAACTTCTCTCTGTACCAGCGGGAAGACAGCTGCCCCAGGTAACCTGGGCACACACAACGTTCGCACATGTTGGCAGGAAATTAAAAACTGGTAGGTTGGAGCAGCTTCAGAATAGAACATAAGAGATCTGAGAGCAAGGGGGGCGGGGGGCTTGACACATTTGTGGGCAGCTTTATCAGAGTCCTCTATGAGCGTGCCGTTTTGCAGCTGTGGGCAAATGGTGACTTTGCAAAAGTACAGGGAGTCAGTGTGTCCAAAAACCACATGGGTCTGGGACCCGGGTCTAGCTCGGTCACCTGCTTGCTGTCCGTCCTTGGCTATGATCTTCAGTGGCTTTGACCGAACTCTCTGCCACCTGTAAAATGAGGATGGTGACGAAGTCACCGTCTAGTAGGTTTGTTCTTGTATGTTTCTCAACTTCAGTGCTGTTGACAATTTGGGATGGATAATCCTATGCTACGTGTGCGAGGGCTGGCCTGTGCATCGTCACCTGTTTGCCAGCATCCCTGGCCTCTGTCGAAGAGACGCCAGTAGCGTTCCCAGTTTTGACAACCAGACAGGTCTCAGAAATTGCCAAACATCCCCTGGAGAACACAATTGCTCTCCGCCCAGAACCAGGGGTGTATTGTGAGGTCTGAGTTAACATATGGTGATGGGTTGGCACAGAGCGGGCACTCGGCAGACACCGCCTCCCTCTTTCTCTCTCTCAACACCATTTGAAATTTGAGCGATCTTAAGGTTAATTGCTGGGTCTGATGATGATGAACTCTCGATCATTCCACTGTAAGGAGGTCGTGGTGGGTCAGCCGACCGGTCAACCAAGCTGGGTCATTCAGGCTCTCCCCTGAAATGTGGATCACTACTTCAAGGACCAAAGAAGTGAATGCGGTTGCCTTTGGGCCCCGGACTTCTAGTGAGCTGGTGCTCAATGGAATGAAATGCGGCCTCTGCCTGGAGCTTTGGGGCTCCTAGCGTTTCGTCAGCTGCTTGGTGGAAGCCAGGCTGTTCTGCCCAGTAAGGCTCGGCCAGTAAGATTCGGTGCAAGCTGATTAGCCTCACAGCAACAAACAGACCTCCTTGAGTGGTGATTGTGGATGAGCCAGAAGCCTAACCTGGCTCTCCCGTGGGAAGGTGAACATTTTACATGGGACTTGGCGTAGACACACTTGTGGTCTTTAAGTCCATTTTCACGCATCGTGACCCCAGAGGGCAGGGTAGAGCAGCTTCTGTGGGCCTCTAAGACTGTAATGCTTTATGGAAATAGAAAACCTCCAAGGACTGACTGTGATTTTGAATTGCTGACCTTATAGTTAGCAGACCAGCATATAATGACTGCACTCCCAGGACCCCTGGGTGCTGATCAATTCCAACAGCCTCTGAGAAAGAGTGCTCCTCCGTCAGTTTCTGCTCTCGTGTCCAGAGCTGTCCAGCTTCAGGGCCTCTCTGAGCAGGAGCTGAACAGTTTTATGTCACCTCTAGGAGCTGGCCATGACTTTCACATATTATCCTTTAAAATGGAAAATCATCAAAGAGGATTTTGAAAGGAATCCTGATTAATATAGACACGGCAATCTAAAAGGCAGATGGATAGGGCTGTGTGAGGGCAGCTTGGAAGTACAGAGTTTTGTCTTTTAAAAAATATACATTTCTTTAAAATGGTTGCTTTCTTATTAGTCAAAGGGTGGTCGGTGGACCAGTAGCCCTTGGGGCAGCGGAGGGCTGCTTGGGATGAAAAATAAAATCCCACCCAGACTCACTGGTATCGACTGAATTATGTCCTCCTGAAAAAAAGTTCCAGGGCTCTTGTGCCCTGCCTGGATGCTGCTGATGGAGTGTAGTCTTCTTCACACAGGGCCCTCTCAGAGTGTGGAACCCACCCATCTTTTGAGGTCCTGCCAGGGCAAGGTGGATTCTAAACCTACCCACTTCTGAGCTATTTAAAGAGCAGCAGAAACAGAAACAGGCTCAGCTTCTGAGGAAAACAGAAGTGATAAGAGGATCGTTAAAACCCAAGGGGCTTGGGGGAAGGAAGCAACTAGACTCACAGCCTGATTTGGGCTTGCAGCCTCCAAACTGGTGAGAAGATGTATCGGTGTTTTCTAAAGCCACCCACCCCGCTGTGGTAGTTCTGCTCTTGTGGTCCTGGGTCAGAGAGACACCCACTCAGTTTCCGGGAAAGTTGGACGCACATCCAACTGCTGGAAGCACCACTCTGGAGAGGAAGCTTGAAAGCGGGCTTGTGGCTGCCTCCATAGACGTCCCTCTTGGGATGCTGGACCACACAGAGCTGACTTGGCTGAAGAAGAGACAGTGAAGGATGAGAAATAGATATTAATAAAAAAATTAATTACTTCCAGGCCCTTGGACACCTAGGCCCACTCTTTCCTGCGCTTTCTCTTAAGCACTTTTGTAGAAATATGTTCTTGCCTAACACCTCGGATCAGCGTTTTTTAACCTGGGAGTCACAATTCATTTTCAGATTATGAAATCAATTGATAGGTTATGGCCAGCATTTTAAGTAGTAGAACAGAAGAGAACAGAAGCTGAATAGCCTTCTATCTCATGAGGGCAGTGAATGTGGTTTGTAAAATACTGTTTGCAATAAGACGGAAACACGGTATAGACAAATCCAGAGGGAAGCAAGGTGAGGTGAGCATGAACTAGCTCTAAGGAAGGGACGTGTAGGTACGGGAGCGAGAATACCAGACACTCAGATATTCCAGTCAGAGGGAGGCAGCGATAGCTTCTCTCCCAGTGGCTATCTCTGCCACACCTGCCATCTGCTGCCCCACCATCTGCTCCCACACCATTGGACCATGGGAAGAGGGTGGTAGATGATGATCAGCAGTCACCAAGGCTTCCTTCAGCTGCTGTATGTGACCAATAAACACACCCTCACCCATCTATTCATCCACTTCCTCATTCACCTCGAGAGAGGTGGTGAACACTAGAACGAGAAACCAGAAACCATGTTCGCCTTACCTGCCTGGACATATCAAAACCAAAGCCCCCAAATCTGGCAGATAAAACCAGCACCACAATCCACAAAAAGACAACAACACTGTTTTTTTAACGATCTCAAGTTGTGGAAACAGACAACTTCTAGTTGCACAAAAAAACAGGATAAGACGACTCAAGCGAGTGACCCAAACGAAACCAAGCAGAAAAGTTTATTGAGGAAGAACATCCAACGGGCCTTTCTAACAATGCATCAAGAAAGCACACACACAGGGTCGTCCAGGAGACCAGGGACACACACAAAAACATGAGAAGAGTTCAGGAAAACAGTACAAGAACAAGATAAAATGAATAGAGAAACCATTCCTAAACTGCAACCAGAAGTCCAGAAGATTGACATTAAAACCTCAAAACAGTAGAGGACGTAGAGAGGACAAAGAAACAGAATAGCCCTCTCGTTCCCTTTCCCACCGGACCAAAACAATGATGTGGGTAGTCGTGAAAAGGAGGAAAAGGAACATTGACGCTGACCCTCAGTGCTCTGGGAGCTCAGGCTAGTTTCAAACAGGGTAAAAATAAAGGAGACTAGAATAACTAGAAAACAGAGACCATATCCCTTGATACCAATTGTATTTGGGAAACAATGAGGAAAAATGAAGATGACTGAAGAAACCCCAAAAATTCTGTGGAGCACCTTCAAGAGGAATAATTCGTGAATAATCGGAATTCCTGAACAGAAAGAGGAGGGGAAGGGAGAGGGGGAGGAGGCAAAGGAAGAAGAGGAAAACGAAAGCAATGCTGAGGAAGATCAGGAGGGGGAGGCGAGAGGGGAGGAAGTGGAAGAAGAAGAAAAGAATCATGGGAGGGAGGAGGAACAGGGTGCGGAAGAGGAGGAGAAGCACCAGCATGAGCTGCAGCCGTGGCAGTAGTAGTAAAGAAGCAAATAAGCAAATTACAAGAGAAAATGGTCAGATTTGGGAGGGCAGAAAGATGTCATAATATCATGAAGGCTGAGAAGCTATCGATTCAATCTTCACAAAACTCAGTAGGATAGACCCCACAACAAAACCAGCAAGATTTTAATGTGGTCGCACTTTCCAAAACAAATGAGAAAGAATCCAGCCAGCAGCTTGCAGAGAAATGGAATTCTGCCGTAGAAAGGGAAGCAGTCTGACTAAGCTCGATTGTTGAGCAGGGCAGTCAAGATGTCATGGATGACATATCAAAAACAAACAAGCCCCAAAAGACCAACTGAGAATCGTGTACCCAGCAAAATTATCCTTCTAATATGATGGCAAAATTAGGAGAGAAATGAAGAGAGTTGGTGAACATCATGGGGTTGCTTCAGACAGAAAACCAGCAATGTCAGAAAACACCTGATATTAGGACACCTTACAAAAACACCTGGGAATCAATCCAGGATCTAGAGCCTTCAAAAAGAAAAGGAACTTACAAGACAAGAAATAGATAACCAGAAATGTGAAACTGTACGTGGCAACGACTAGATAAAGGGTGTCGTTAGAGAATTTCTAAACAGTAAGGAAGTCAAGGTGATAGGAAGAGACAACAGATTGTTTTAAATTTAAGAAGCTAAAAATAAATTACTTGGCAGCCACAAAAAATTAGTAAGCCTCTCCCCTCCCCTCCAAAGGAAAGAATCATAAAGACTTTAAGCAGAAAACCAACAACTCTAAGCAGAAAACTAAATCCCCAAACAAAATGAACTTGATAGGGAAAGATATATGTGACAAAGAAATAATTAGCACCACACATATACAGAAATACACAAAACACAAAAAATCCACAAAATTACTGTAGCAAATTCATACCTCTCAATAATTACACTGAATGCAAATGGGTTAAATACATCAGTCAAGAGACAGAGGCAGAATAGATATGAAAACAGGATGCATGCACACACTGCCTACAAGAGATACACTAGTAAAACAAGGATTAAAAATAAACTAAAGTCAGAGGATGGAAAAACACATCAGGGAAATGACAACCAAAAATTAGTAAGTAGATCAACATTAATTACTGATAAAACAGACTTTAAGACAAAATCCAGCATTAGAGTCTGGAAGGGCATTATATAATGATTAAGGACCACTTACATAAGAAGGATAACCATAATAAATACTATACACCCAAGGAAAGGGCACCAAAAGATATAAGTCAAACATTAACAGAAGTGAAAATAGAAATTCACAGTAAAAGCTGGGGATTTCAACCGACCATTTTTGAGAAAGGCTAGAACCATTAGAAGCTCCATAAATGGAAAGATTGGTAGTTCCGTATAAAGATTGCTATAAGTCAGAATTGTGGATCTAAGTGTGACAAAATCCTTAACAGCTTCAATCCTTTCTCCATTTAACATCATGTTGCCCACTGACTGCTCCAGTGGTAAGGATCTTGGTTGTCTCTACATTGAGAAAATCCATACTGAAGGCTGCAATTCTTCATCTTCATCAGCAAGTGTTGCAAATCTTCCTCGCTTGTGGCAAGCAAGCTTGTGCCATCCGCACACTGAAGGTTCTTAAAACGCCTTTCTTCAATCTGATGACCCGTTGTTCTTCATATAATCCAAATTCTCTGATTATTTGCTCGGCATACAGCTTGAATAAGGGTGCTTAGCGGAGACAGCCCTGGCGTATACACCTTTCTTGGTTTTCAAAGGCGTGCAGGATGCCTCATGACTGCCTTTTATTGCACATTCCGATTCACATGTAGAGTTCTGGGACTCTCCCCCCTTCTTTAAGCCATCCACAGTCAAAAGCCTTAAGATAGGCAACAGAACCCAAGCAATCATCTTTCTGGCATTCTTTACTTTTAGCCAAGATCCATCAACGATGATATTCCTTGTTCTGTGTCCTCTTTTGAATCCAGCCTGAACCTCTGGCAGCTCCCTTTTTAAGGTACTGATACTACAATTGTTGGATGATCTTCGGCAAAAATGTACTTGCATGTGATCTTCATGATGGTGTTCTACAGTCTAAGCCTCTGTTAGTTGGATCCACAATCAAAACAGCAGTCAACAGATCAAACCATCCATTGCACCGGGTCAATCTGATGCATGTGGCCTCTTTAAAGTATTGAAAAGCAAGGCTGCTAACTTTGAGGACTAAAATAAGCCTGATCCAAGCCCAGTATTTTCTTTTCTTTAAAAAATAATCATTTTATTGGGGGCTTGTATAACTCTTATCACAATCCATCCATCCATCCATCCATCGTGTTAAGCACATCTGTACAATTGTTGCCATCATGTTTGAAACATTTTCTTTTTACTTGAGCCCTTGGTGTTATTTTCAATTACCTCATAGGCATGGGAAAGTTGGACAATGAAGATGGAAGACTGAAGAAGGATTGATGGATTTGAATTACGGTGCTGGAGAACAACACTGAAAAACAAAAGGCGAAATTTGTCTCCAAAGAAGTATAGTCATAAGACTCCTTAGAAACAAGAGGCCAGGATGGCGAGCCTTTGAGTACTTTGGATATGTACTCAGGAGAGACTCTTGCTTAGTGCAATAGAGGAACAGCAAGAAAGAGGAAACCTGGACAAGATGGATTGACACTGTGGCCGCAGTGGTAATGGATTCAAGCCTAACAACAATTGAGAGCCTGGCATAGGACTCAGACATGTTTTGTTCTAATGTACATGGAGTCACTCTGAGTGGGAACTGACTTGATGACACACGACTACCACAACAACAAAAGTCAGAAAGAAGCCAGTGGCAGGGGTTTGTTAACTTCAATGTAATCTAATTAAGAATCAAAACCCTATTTCAGAACAAGATCACATTTAGAAGTATAAACACACTGCTGTGGAGTTGATTTTGACTTAAGACATTCTCACTGCCGTCACGTTGATTCTGACCCAGAGTGACTCTACAGGAGAGCGTAGAACTCCCCAAATAGACTTCCCAAACTCTTTCCGCGAGGAGCACTGGGATTTTTTAGGATACTGGCCTTAGGGTTAGTAGCCCAACAGAAAATCCACTAGGCCACACAGTAGGGTCTCTGAGGGTGTCATTACTTGTGGTAGTATACCACCTCGTCTTCCTTCTACTACAGAGTGGCTGAAGGTTTGAACTGTCAACCTTGAGGCTATCAGCCCAATGCCTAACCAAACTCCTTTCCAGGCTTTTACACTGGTAGAGGGATTAGGATTTCAACACATATTGTGAAGGTGACACAATTTAAATCACAACACTCTCCTCTGTTGAATTGTTAAACTTACTCATGAAATACATTTATTGGGTTCTACAATACTCTATCACAACTTCTCTTTAGGATTTAGGCCTAAAGAAGTCTGCTTCTTTCTTCTGAAGAGATGTGATCGTTCACAGCACAGGAAGCACAAGAATGAAGAGAGCCATGTTCTCTCCCTTGTTTCGGTGCAAGCAAGCTTGCTGTATAGGTCAAGCTCGATGCTATATTCCTTTGCCAGGATGCAAGACCAAGGCCCTTGCTGTTCGACTTTGTCTTGTCCAATGTCAGCGATTTTGGGGCACACCTCTTGCTTGCACTTAGGGTAGAATTATGTGATGCACATTCCTTTTGGGGAGGCATTCGTACCACAAACCCATCCACTTGTCCAATAGATAACAACAAGTGTCTAGACACGATTGGCTGACCAAACACAGATGCTGGGAAAGGAGCTGGGTAAAAAGCTCTGCCTGGAGTTTTGTTTTTCTCTAAGCGAGGAAGACAGATGCATTAGCACTGCCCCACCAGAAAGGAGGATTCTACGTGACCAGAGTGGCCCGATGTGCTTGGCTCACAGATAGTCTCCCATTTCCTCTGGAGAAGCAGCCTGTGCCATGGATGGAATTACTTGCAATTCAGGTGAAATCCACATCACATAAATTGAACCCTTTCACATCCCACCATTTGGGGGTATCCGGAATATTATAAATGTACAACCCTTACCACTAGCCAGTTCCAAAACATGTTGACCACCCCAAAGGTAACCTGTCCTTCTTCACAATTGTTCTTTTTCCCTGCAGGCCCTGGCAGCAACAAACCTATTTTTGGTGTCTATAGGTTTTCCTACCCTGGGCAGTTGAGAAGACTGGCATCATGTGGTACTAAGTGACCTTGCGTAGTGCGTACCTTACACAGAGCAGTATGTTTTTGAGATTCTGCAGATGCTTATTATTCCCAGCTATAAGATGAGAAAACTGAGATTCAGAAAATCTGAGAAGTTTGCCCATCTGACAACCCATCTGGTTTGACTCCCATTCTCTCACCGACTGTCTACCTGCCCCCTCGTGAACCTCCATACCACCTTCTATCACAGACCAAGCCACGAAGGGCAGCAAAGTAATTTCCTCCCCGTCCTACCTCGGTCCTAACTCAAACTCACTGGCATCAAGTCAATTCTGACTCAGAGTGACACAATAGGACAGAGTAAAACTGACCCTATAGGCTTTTGAGTCTGTAACTCTTTGCAAAAGTAGAAAGCCTCAACTTTATCCCAAAGAGACCCTGGTGGGTTGGAACAGCAGACCTTGCTGTTCACTGCCCTACCTGTGACCATTATACCAGCAGCACCCCTGACTGGAAGTACATGCTTTCTCCCTTCCCATCAGACGAAAGAACAAGGCTGGCAATGATGGATGGTATGTGTGACCCAGCACACAAGCCTCCTTTAATCTTCCCTGGCCTCTTTGTTTCTGCATCCAATCGAACAGACCTCACCCTCTTCAAAGAGGAGAGGCCATCATGTGGGATGAGCCTCTCAGAAGTGGAATGTGAAAGCTTTATTCAAGCGAGCAGGCATGAGGACCGATCACGTGCCTGTCATTTATAGCACTGCGATGCGCTCTGTGCCATTAACTTTTAATTAACTCAATTAGAGCCGGATGTCTGACACCACTGCAAGCACATAGAAACACCCCTGCTGGTGTCATGTTAAATTAATGTCTCTGAGTGGCAAGTGTCCTCCTGGAGTTAATAGTTTTGCCACTGTGGTTCTGGTGCCTTGTACCAGCTCCTTGTGCTAAATATACATCAGAGTCCTGCCCATGGTTGCAGAAGACCATGCGACTGACGTGACACTTAGTGCTGCTTCTCTAACATTATTTCAGTATGAAAGTCTTGCTGGCATTTTTTTTTAATTGAAGCTTGCCAACCATCCCTGAATATCTCAAAGTCTGTTTTTTATTGGGCATGTGAATGCACTGCAAGTGCAGCCACCGCCCAGCTGCCAGGAAAGGCTTGCGTGTTGCTCGGATGGCGGCCGCCTGCCAGCAGGATGTATTCCTGAGCAAAGACGCACCAGGAAGGAGATCTTGGTGATGACTCTGCTTCCTGAAGATCAGCCAATGGAATCTTCATGGGTCCCCTGGCTTTGGGTCAGTAGATCCTGCCATTTCCTGGCCTGCAAGGAACGCTGACCCCCACCAGGAGGTGGTGGTGCAGAACAGGCAGCATTTGGTGATGCAGTCCTTGGAGCCACCCCGAACCAGGGGCCAACCCTGAGGGGGCTCATGACCATGGGGTTAGGAAACTCACTACCAATGAGCAGATTCTAACTCACGGGAACCCTATTGGACAGGGTGGAACTGCTTCCGCGGGTTTCTGAGACTGGTTTTCACAGGAGAAGAGATCCCCACCTTGCTGATTGAGGTGTTATCGAACTGCTAACCTCACACTCAGCAGTCTAACATGCCATCTTAAGATTCAGAAACCAGGTCTGTTGGAGCAGTGAGTTTTATTGGAGTCTGGCAATTTCAAATGAGAGGCACGTTTTTTGACTCCTGCGGTTGAAAATAAGAGTCCTAAAATGTTGCTGCTGCTGCTTTTTCTCCTCCGCCACCTCCTCTTCCTTCTCCTCCTCCAACATTCAGACTGTGGCTACACCTGTAGACCTATGCTTTTAGGATATACCAGTACTGTCATTCATTTAATGAAAGCTGGTAGTACTATTTCAAAAAATACTCCCCAAGCAACCACTGATGTGTGCTTGGTCCATGAATCTCCTCCCAGATTTGATGTCAAGTTTGGACGAGCACAGTTTTCAGAGGCCACCACTCCCCCCTTGGGTTTCTATCCTGCACAGACTTCTGGAGCACCTACCCCTGGAATATTTTATTTTGAAAACTTCTTAGGTCCAGGAACTAGGATGATATGGAGGGAAAGAAGTGGGCTTACCAGTTGAGGACATGGAAAGTGTGAAGGGAGTGGCCAAGGCCCTTGGACCTCATCCCTGGAGATGTGCTTGCATTTCTGCACCTCAACGATTCTGCTTCACAAAAACCCTGATCAACTTGAACTCAAGCAGGGCAGTGCTTTGTTCTTTACTTGCCCTTCTCTTTGCCTTAGCGCATTATGTTCCTCCCCCCCAAAGTATCACCCTCTTCATACTCACTGTTGAGGAAGGAGAATCAATTGCCATTTCTTCAGAAATGTCTCTCTCTACCCAGACTTGGTGAGGACCTCACATGCTAAGTTCCGATGGAACATTGCACTCCTCGTCACATTCATTATCATTGTTCAATCTTTACCTTCCTACTAGGTCGGAAACCTCCAGTGTGTGATCTCTGTCTGCTCTCCAACACCCAACATAGGAGAGGAAGCCAAAAAGGTAATGCTACAAAATCATAGGCATCATTTCTTAATCAAAACATCAGAATGTGAAGTGAATGCTTAACACACTCCTTCTAGATCTATACCCTTCTGAATGCCCATTCTATCTTTCTAACCATCTCCTCTCCCAATGAATTTTGTTCTCTTTGATTCACACTGTTGACACAGCAGCTTTCACATTGTCAGGGGACTCACTGTGTTCCTTTAAATTTCCTTTGAATTTGGGGAACCAAAAGATGTCAGAAGGAATAAGATCAGGGCTGAGGGTGAGTGGGGTAACAAAGTTGTCACAGGGCAGCACTTGTGATATTCAAAGAATAAGCAAGTGCATTGTCATGATGGGGAAAATAAGCATGTGCACTGTCATGCATGAAACTTCCCTGTCCTTTCCTCTCCTGTGCAGCTTTCCATTTCCTTCAAAACTCCAATGATCACCAAGAGTACTCCTTGGGAATCCCAATGAATAGTCACTATCTTCTGAGCTGACCTCTGCCTTGAATTTAACCTTTCAGCAGATGTTTTCAGAAACCAGAGGGTTAGACCTGTCACTGAAAGCACCCTGCAGAGGTTAAGGCAAAGGGATTATACAGAGAAAAATTGTCTGCACCCATCTGCTGATTTCCGAGAGATGTTTAAACATATTTTGCATGGAATAAACCTAGGTGTGTATGGACTAGGGTTCTGGAAGCAACACTTTTGAGCTTTGCCTGAGATGCAAGAGGTAGCTCTGAAGCAGTTGTAGGAGATGAGAAGAGTTAGGGAACATGGCCTCTCAGGGACTATCACAGATTCTAAAACATCGGGCTTGCCTGAAGAGTTCATGGAGACCCCTGAAAAGCCTCAGGGCAACTTGAGGGCACAGATCATACCCTGTTTGCTGAGAGGCCAGGGGTCTGACATGATTGGAAAGGTTGCTCCTCAAGTCCTCCTGTCCCCTGAAAGGTGATCTGTGGTGACAAGGTTTAAGATGCCAGCATTGGTTGAGTTCTGATGACTCCCAGGAGATCTGATAAATCTGTCTTGAAGGGAATGCAGCCAGGAAGCTCCTTGGGAGCGAGGATGGTGAGATTTTCTCTCACATACTTTGGACGGGTTATTAGGAGAGACCGCAAAGCAGAAGACGAGAAAGAGGAAGACGCGCAGCGAGACACAGGGGCAGTGACTGCAACCACAGACTCTAACAACCTCGGCGAGGATGGCGGGGTTCCTTTGGCTGTGCACAGGGTCACGGTGACCAGGGCTGACTTGATGGTACCTAAAAACACACAACCACACCGGAGCAGACGGGGAGCTTGGGTCGAACAAGGTTTAAGTGAATGGACTGCCACCAGTCCACCAGCCACTCCACAGACGAGAAGCACAGGCCACCAGTTGCCATCAAAAGGAGAGCCACGGAGCGCAGTGGGTCAGCTCTCAACTCTAGCATCTCAGTGAGATGGAACTGACCCCACCGCAGGAGGTTAAGCATCTTGGATTGGAGGGTAAGACCGTTTGGGATGCAGGTCTCATTTTCAAATGCGAACATGAACACATGAGTTGCAACCAGCCTTGGCCTGAAGTTGGGGATGAGGACCGGGCACCCTGTACTCTGGACTGTCTCTCCACTTCCCTGTGTACTGCCCAAGCACATGGCCAGGACCACATAGCTTATGCTGACAAACACAGAAGACACCCCCGCCTGGCCAATCGGTTTTCGACCGAGGGTCCTCCATCTTCTCAGTCAATTTTCCTCCATCCTCAGAATTGTTCATTAAAAATAATAGCAAGTGGCTGCACGCGCTCCTGCAGATCCTGGCGCCATCTGTCACAGGCGCATCCGGCAACACGGCCCTGGGGAGCGTGAGCTGCCCTTGGAGCGAGCGCGGAATCTAGCAGGAGGGAGCTGGCCTCTTGACTTTGGACAGATGAGTTTCAGCATCTCACCCGGCATTTCCCCATACCAGGGACTTTTCCACAAGGAAGTTAATTGACTTTATTAGATTTGGGGCTGAAATCTGTCATCTTTATAGGAGCCATCCTTAGCAAGGGAAGAGGGCTGGACCACTTTTGTTCTTGGCCTTCAATAGGAAGAAGTGCAAACAGGGGAAGCAAAATCTTGGGGAATCATGGAGGAGATTCAGGGGTGGGACTCCTAAAACAAGGATTTCTCCTGCGATCCATGCTCGCTGTGTCCCAAGCAGCTGGTGCAATGAAACACAACAATGTGCAATTGCAAGCCATTGGAAAGAAGGATGGGGGAGCAAGAACAGGAGCCTGACATGTTGGGGTGGGCGACTTTCTTCTGCAGTTACGATGGTCAAGCAGAATAGTTGACTCTGGTATTTCCTCAGGGAGCGTGAAGATGGAAGAATCTGGTCAGAACATGGGACAAGTTGCTCGTGGTAATGACCGTCAAGAGGAATGGGCAGGACTCCCTGAAAGGGATGTCTGATTCTGAGGTTGGAAGATCGTCGGCGCATGGACCTTTAATGAGGATTCCAACTTGAAGGAAATGGGAGGCGTTCTGTGACATGGAAGGGAATGCGACCAATGCGAACAAAATGTGCACTGAGGGTTGTATGTGAAACCAATTTGGTCCAGAAATGCTAACCCAATGAAAAGTAAAAAGCAGAACCCAACCAAAAACCCAAAGGAGGTTCTGGCTCCTGGGAACCCTGCCTGCTACCTCCACAACTGAGCTGTGATGGGAAATGGGCAGAGAGCTGTGAATCTCTTGCAGCCAAGGGCAGCCTCATCATGCAGTTGTAGTCCTCACCCCCAGTGTGCTGGTTACGCTTCAAAGAAGTCTGGTCCAACATGGTGCACAGTCACATGTCTAAATACATAGACAGGGCCTGGATCCAAGCATTACCTCCAAGCTGGTCCACTCATTCCTACTCTTCAGCATTTCCTCTCTCTTGTCTCCACCTCTGGGTACAGGGTCTAAGGGGCCCTTTTCTCTCTGAAATTCTAATCACATCCATGGGAAGCTCACTCTCAGGCTCCAGCATGCTGGCTCTCCCCGCTGTGGCCTGTCTCAGAGGAGACTATAACTGGGAAACTTTGTGGTGGTCACCAGGTTCCATCTAGAATGGTGGCTCTCAACCTTCCTCATGCCGTGACCCGCTAATACAGTTCCTCGTGCTCTGGTGGCTCCCCCCTCCCCAAACCATAAAATTATTTTCATTGCTACTTCATAACTGTCCTTTTGCTACTGCTATGAATCAGGTGACTCCTGTGAAAGGGGTCATGACCCACAGGTCGAGAACCGCTGGGTTAAAGGGATGCAAACACCACCTTTGAATGTGTCAGGACCTAGATGTTGGCTAGATCAAGAAGCAGTAGCTTCATATTTTGATATCTTAGTGTAAGGGTGGAGTCTATGCTTTTGTAGGGATACCTTTCGACTTACCCTTATATAGTCTCATGTGCATGGGTGAATTATAACATACAGAGTTTGTTCTGAGTTCCTCAAACATATGAATCTATGGTACGGATTGCATGTCTGGTTCAAAACCATCAGTGTGCTGGTCTGCTGAACAAAACAAGGTCCTAGTTCCCCCCTGGGAGTCAGGGTTGATATCTGCTTCCAGAAGGTCACAGTCCTCCTCCTCCTCCTCCTCCTCGCTTGTGGGGTCTCTATGGTTTAACGTGACTCTTGGCCACTGAGATCTGTTCAGATGTACCTGTGCATGTGTACTGGTCTGTGAAACGGCAAGTCTGTGGAGAGATCCTCGTGATCATGGTAGCTCACATTTGTAGCACCTGCGGGGTCCAGACTCTGTTCTGACTCCTTCCAGGAATTGACCTTAATCTTAGGAGCATGTTTGTGAAGATGAGGATGAAGGGAGGGTGAGTCCGATTTTACACACGAGGATTAAGACTTAAGTTCACAGTCAAACACCAACCCTCAATTCTAGCAAAGAAGCTCACTGATGTGACTCGGTTTTGAATTGGGTCCAAAATTGGTGTAGACCTCCTGGCCCTTCCACCAGTGCCAGTGGCTGTGCTTGTATTTGGGCATGGGGGTTCCCTTTTGTTGTGTTAATAAGGCCTCCCAGGGACAGGCACAGGCTGGATCCTGAACCTGATTGCTTTGGGATTACAAAACAATCCAAAAAGATGCAGAGATACACAGAGGTGACACGTGACAACTGCCAAGGATGCATCTGTAAATGAAAGAATTGCTGGCGGCGACTCAAAGCAGAGAGGATCCCTGGTGGCAAAGTGAGTTACAGGCTGGTTTCCTCACCCAAAGAGCAGCACTTCAAAAACACCAACTGCTTGGCAGAGCGGGATGAGGCTCTCTGCCCCTTCAAGATGTAAAGTCAGAAACCCATGGGGACAGTTCACAGTCCTGTCCGGTCTCTGTGGGTTGGATTCAACTTGAGGCAGTGAGCTGGGTGGTTTGGTTTGCTCAAAGTGGAAGTGGACAGGGAAGGGCTGCCAAGCCACACCTTGGATTCTCCCCCCTCATATTCATTTTAACTGGTATTATGGCGACTATTTTACTGCTGACCGGTGCAAAGTGAACTGCTTGGTCTCCTTTAAAGAGAGACATTCTCTGACCGAGAAGGATGTGAAGCATCCCCTCTTTCTGTGAGGACTTGTCTCCAGTCCCATGCACCCACATTATTTGGGGTTGGATAATTCTTTGTGGTGGAGGCTGCCTTTCTTTTGTCAGGGGTTTAGCTGTATCCCTGGTGTCAACCCCCTACGTACCAGCATCCCCACGACTTCAGGTAAGAGAATCAAATTGTCAGACTTTGCCAATGTCCTCTGAGAGACAAAAGCACCCCATGGACTCCAGGTGGAGCCTTGTCCAATGTGCTGAACTGAGGACTATGACCTAGATGCAAAATTCACCACTCAGGACCAACATTCACCTTCTTGGAACTCCCGACTTGGTTCAGTCTAATTCCCTGAAGAGAGGATGAGGGGAGTCACTTTAAAGAACAGGTGGAGATCTACAATGTTTTCCAGGCACGTATTGTTACAATAGCTTTTGAGATGATCATCTGTGCTTAATAAAACCTTATTTTCCCCATTTGCATTCACCAGGAGTTATGGCCACGATTATATCAATCATAAGATCCCAATAAATTCTTGCCTAAAGATGTAGCAAACACATCAGGGGGAATAAAAACATTATCTTCAAATGTTGAACATGCCACTCATATCCAAAAAGAAATGACGTGCTTGAAGTGTGAGGTCCATAGATGTGCTCGGTGGTGTAAAAGGGGAATTGCAGAATGTGGATAATGTTGGGGTTGAAAGCCCACAGTTCTCCCAGAGAACATAGAGTGTATGCAAGATGCACCTAGCCTGTGAGAGCATTCTTGGATCGATATGTTCAATTTTTAAAAACTTAGCCCGGGGACAGGAAGAGACCTCAGCATGAGGAAGGAAGTCCCTTGTGTTCATTCCACAGACTACTCAAGCCTAGTGACATTGGACAATGTCCAGACTCTACTACCAGCTTGTAATCCTTTCCAGCTCCATGGAAGCACCGGGAGCAGCAGTCAAGAAACCATCTGAGGGTGTATGGTGGGCAAATATGCTGCCAGAGATCTCTTTAGAACCCACCAAGTTTTAAAATCTCAACCTGCCATCAGACAGATCCTGTGTGGGGAGACAGAATCTTTGTCCTTCTGCCCATCAAGCCAGAGAGAATGCAGCCAAGGTCCAAACCAATCACCACGGAGCATTTCTCTCTACAGAGAGGGTAGCCCTGTGAGCACCCATGTGGTCCTGCCCCATACTGACCAGGAGGCCAGGGATTCTGATGCCCTCCACCTGAATCTACCACAGCAAGGACAGAAGAGAGAAGGGTGCTGTGAGAACCTCAGCTTGGCCGATGGATGGCCTTGAACTGGTTCAGTCCCTAATGTTTATCAAGTAAACATTTTACATTTATTTTTCCACTCGGAAAAATAAATCCCTTTGCAAATCCCCCTAAGAGTCTTAGTTTGCTTCTTTCTAAAACGGGGCAACACTACAACCCACCTAATACGAATCTTCCAAGGATGACGGTGGTTTATGTAAATTGCACACAGTGGTTGGCACCTAATAATACTCTCACCTTCACGGAGCTATCACAGAACATGGATGGCCAGGGAAGGAGCAGTTAGGAAATCAAATGGCATATCGCTTTGAGCAAAAGGCTGCTCTCAAGTATTCAAAAGCAAGGCTGCCACTTTGAGGACTAAGGTGAGTTGCCTCAAGTCAAGGTATTTTCAATCACTTCATATGCATGTGAAAGCTGGCAGGTGCATGAGGAAGACGAAATGAGAATAGACGCCTCTGAATCGTGGTGTTGGGGAAGATGAATTAGACACCATGGACTACTAGAAGAACAACCAAATCCTTCTTGAAAGGAGGAGAGCCTGAATGCTCCTTAGCAGCCAGGGCGGTGAGACCTCACGTGATCAGGAGGGCCTCGTCCCTGGAGGAGGACATGGCATTTGGTAAAGTGGAAGCCCAGAGAAAGACAAGAGGAGCCTCAGGAGAAGGGTTGACACCCTGGCTGCAGAAACGGCTCAAACACAGAATGGGGTGAGCCAAGGGTGCAGGGCTGGGCAGTGTCTTTTGCATAGTGGGGTCCCTCGGAGATGCTTTTAGAAAAAGCACATTTTCAAAATCAAAAAAATTTATTTTCAGACAGCTGCAGATGTACATGCAATTCCTAAGGAAGAGTGCTCAGGATCCTGATGTACCTTTGACCCAGTTTCCCCTATAGGTAGCCTCCTGCAAAAATGCTGAACCGGGAGGCTGACATTGATACAAAAGAGGTAGAGAACAGTTCTATTTCCACCAATATCCCTCTGCACTATGATTTTGACTGTTCTCCCAGGGCAGAAAATCTGACTCTATCAGCTTCTAGGGAGGGCTCTGAGAGGCTATTTTCTACTTGACAGATATGAGAGACTATCATATAAGCTGTCTCTTCCCACCTTTGAATACAGATTGATGCTGTGACTGTGTTTCTACAGCCTTTCAGGTGGCCCTGGACTCATGAGGGCCCCACATGCTAGGGGACCGAAACATCATGCTCCATGTGTGTCATTGAGCACACCTGCTTCAGAGGACTCATGGAATACAGATTATCACACGTTTCTGTAGCACTGATTTCTCAGCAAAGATTATAAGTCTATTCCCCATCACGGGAAGAAAGAAGCCAGGATAGGCTGCCATTCTATCAACGGACTTGTGAGCACAAACAGAAGTCAGAGATGCCTGTGTTTGATTTGGAATTCTCCAGTGGCCCTAGTGCAGTCCCTGTCCTCCACCTGAACTCCACTTATCTTGAAGATTTATTCTTGACTTGACTCCCACCTCCTTGGCTTGATTCCCACCATGATCAACATCACCCACTTCCCTAGTGCTGATGAGGCCAAAGGTAGTGTCACCTCAATGCCTTTGACCTGCTCATCTCACGACCTGGAATGTTTACTCTTCCAGATTCTGCATGGCTGATCCTTCATTCTCAATCTCTTTCTGTGCCAGCCCATATGGAGTGGGGAGGTTCGGACACCTCACTTTTCATTTTCTGTCCTATCACAGCCACCTCCTTTCCCTTTCTGGCTGAAACATCAGCTTTATCTGGTTTATTGTTTCTCCTGCCTTTTCCACCAACTAGACTGCCCGCATGGAAATCGAGATGCTAGCTGTCTTCTTCATCCCTTTACTCTGAACCCTTGCATGCATGTTCTCTGAAAGGATGGCAAATGAATGCAAGACAGAGAAAAAGACACGGAGGGAAAATGAAGTCTTCAATGCCTGTAGTGTCAGCAACTTTCCAGTGGAGGCAATGCTAATTCTTTTTTGAGATGGAAAAAAACGACACGTAAAAACATGAACCAAAAGAATGTGGTCTTCACAAACCCAAACCAACCTTACTTCTGTTGATTCAAAATCAATGGATCTTTTGGTAGAAACGCAACACAGCACAATCTTGAATACCCACCCACTGCCCATGAGTCAATTCTGACTCATCCTGATCTTATAGGGCAGAGGAGATCTGCTCCCGGGTGTTTCTGAGGCTGTACATCTTTCCCAGAGCAGACAGCTTCTTCTTGCTCCTTTGGTGTGGCTGGTGGGTTTGAAACACGGGCATCGCACAGTTGTTATCAAATGTTTAACCCACTGAGCCACCAGCTCTCTTCTTTGCTCTTAAAACCAAAATCCCAAAGCCACTACCATGGAGCCGATTCTGACTCGAGGTGACGCTGCAGGGCAGAGTAGTACTGCTCCAGAGGACTTTCAAGGCTGTGGGTCCGTAAGAAACAGGCATCCCATTCTTTCTCTTTGGGTGTGGCAGATGGGTATCAACTGTCACCCTTGTGGTTAGCAGCCCAAAGCTCAACCCATGGCATCACCACGACTCCTTATTTTATCTGAAAAGTGATGCTGACTCACCAAGAGTTTAAAGCTGAGGTCCAAGGGCTACACTCATTTGGCTAAAGGAGTTCCTAAAGGACTTGATAACTTGAATCATCAAGACTCTACTGTCTCCTATCTGGGAGAAAGAAAAGGCTTTATACCCCCCTAAAGAATGACAGTCTTAAAACCCACAGGGACAGTTCTGCCCTGAACCACACAGTGAATAGAAACCAGAAGTGACTGGACCACAGTTTGTCTGAGTCTGGTCACTTGTGCTATGGGTCCTGGTGGCTTAGTGGGTTACATGTTGGACTGCTAATCTCAAGGTCAGTGGTTGGAACCCACCAGCAGCTCTAAGGGAGAAAAAGGAACCTTTTAATCCCCATAAAGGCTTATAGTCTCAGAAACCCACAGGAGCATTTTGACTCTCTCCCAAAAGGTCACTCCTACTTGGAATCGATTCAATGACAGTGAGTCTTGAGTCTCAATCAGCAGTTCAAACCCACCAGCTGTGCCATAGGAGAAAGAGACTTTAGAACAGTGCGTGCCAACCTGTGGGTCTCAGGATTTTTATAAGAGTAGAAAAATGACTGTTATGAAGTAGCAACAAAAATAACTTAATGGTTTGGGGTGGGGGCACCACAACATGAGAAATTGTAGGAAAGGGTCACAGAATTAGGAAGGTTGAGAATCACCTTTAGAATTGACAGTCTGGGAGCCCCAAGGCGGCAGCTCTGTTCTATATGTTCTGTCGGGTGGCTGTCATTCAGCATCTAGTTGGTGGCGGGGGTGAAGGGGGGAGTTGGTTTTGTCTCTTGCCATGTCCCCACAGAAACAGCTGTTTGGTTAACTGCCAACAGCAGCTCTGTCCTTGTGAGGCTGCTAGCTAAACGTACAGAAAGAACATGGGTGTGAACATGTGATTAAATTAACAGATGTGGATCTGGGGCTGGCAAGTTGCCACCCTACTAGGACACTGTATCTGCTTCATGAACCATTTTTGGATGATATCCCACACTCATTTCAATGTCTCCAAATATGCCTTGTTCCCGGAAAGCAACATTAGCCAAGTCTAGTCCATCGAATTTGCTGATATTGCACTAGAATGGACATTATTTAAAGACAGAGATGATTTCCCTTGAGGGGAGGAGCAATAGATAGATCTTCTATCTATCTATCTATCATCTATTATCTATGTATCTATCATCTATCTATCTATCTATCTGTCTATCTATCTCTTGGCCAGATTTCTACTGTGATTCTGATTAGGTGACAGGGTTACATGAGGCTGAGTACATTCTGGGGAAGCAGGGTGCCCCTTTCCTACTCCTGCATTGGCCTGCCACGTGCGTGTTCCATTGGATTGATCACACAGTAACCACTGGCTGCTCATGTTTGCTCAATGAATTATGAGGCCTTGTGTTTACCGAGTGCTTTGCCAAACGCAGCAAAGCCCATTTAAAGCATGCCGCCTCAGTCCTTCCTGAGCTCTCAGACCTAAAGCAAACACTATCAGAGAGGGCAGAGCTGGAGACAAAAATGCAGAGGACATCGTTGGCCGCAGAAACAAACAGATGCGGCAAAGTGGGCCTGGTCACTGTGCTCGCCTTCTGGAGGAGTCTCTGGGCTTGTCAATCTGGGGGGGGAGGGGGGAGGAGGCAGTGAAAGTGAAGATGGAGTCCACAGTTCTAGGGTTCTAGATGTGTGAGTTCTAGGAACCCAGGAAAGCCTTGGCTACATGCTTAAAATGAGGCAGCTGCACTTTGAGAAACACAGTAAGAGATCTACATGCAGTCCAGCGGGCAAAGCATTCACTCCCCGGGTTTGCTATGCCAGCGTGATTTCATGGAGGCCAAGGTGATGACATGTACTCAATGAGCTTCTTCCTCATGGTGTCACTTCCTGAGGGCTTCTGGCCCTCGTGGCCTGCGCTGGCTGGCTGCGCCACACCTGGGTCTAGATCGTGATATAAGCTCAGTCCACCTTGGTGCAGCTTAGAACATCCCCTGAGAACACATGAGATTTAGGGAACTTTGCTTGGAGCCCCGGTGGTGCAGTGGGCGGTGCCTTGGGCTGCTAACTGCTGTGTCAGTGGTTGAAGCCCACCAAATACTTCACAGGAGGAACATGAGGCTTTCTGCCCTGGTGAAGATTTGTGGCCTGGGAAACACACAGAGGTCAGTTCTGCTCTGTCCATGCATCAGAATAGCCTCAGTGACCATCTGTTTTGGAGGTTTGTCTTGGGTTTCCACATCTCGGCTGCCAAACAGACACATTCTGGAGAAAGCCTTGAGCACCAAGGGATTGATGTCTCCTACTTGTGAAGGACACTATACCTGTGGCTGCCCCATCACCATACTTTGGAAGCCAGATTTCCAAATTTGTGTTCCATTCCAGATTTCCCATTCTCCCTGAAGAAATAGTCCATATAAATTCTTCATGGCCAAATGGGTCTGCCTCCTCCCCCACCTTTCTCCCTTCACTTGCAAAGTTCAAGTTCTACCTTAAGACATTTGTTCCTGCTGTCAGAGTTTCCAAACACGAGCCCAAGCTGGGTAGAAAAAAAAATGAGGACACCCCAACAAGAAGAGGGTCCAGCAAGCAATGTTTCTGTGAGCTATATCCTGAGCTCTCTCTTAGACTGGGGCATAGTCCTCTGTAATCATCTCTCCCACTTCCACCCAAGCTCAGCCATCTCCCTGGCTGCCACACTACCTGTATGCTTGTCTTACAGTTAGCCATGTGACTCACTTCCTTCTCTTCCACCAGATCTCCAATTCAATGCCTCACCTGCAGAGGGGTGAGCCCCAATCATCACCTACTACATAGGAAATGGCCCACTGCCTATAGGCCCAGACCTCTTCCTCTGTTCAGTTCTTCTCACTGAGATGTATCACTACCCGTCTGCACCCCCGCTGTAGTACAAGCCCCCTGCGGGCAGGAGATTGGGTCACTGCTTCTTCCTAGTATCCAGAAGACTGGTAGCAAAACCCAACCCACGCTGATCTCCAATCCCTTCCAACTCCTAGCAGCCCCAGGGGACAGAGCAGAACTTCTTCACTGAGTTTGCAGAACTGGGAATCTTTTCAGGAGCAGACTGCCTCATGGATCTCCCTCTGAGTTGCTGGTGGGTTTTAACAGTTGGCAGCCAAGTGCTTAACCCGCTGTACCACCAGGGCTCCTTGAGATGTAGCAGGAGCTGAATACCTAGGTGGTGATTTAACAAATGTGGTTGAATCAGTGGGTAGGGGTAGTTCAGCAGGTGAGATGGACAAGCTCCCTTTTAGTGAACAAAACCAAAGACTTGGTTTGCTTCTTCAGAGCAGGGGATCTGGAATCTTCTAGAAAGATTAGTGGAGCATGGACCAGCGAGCATCTCCCAGGGGTCAGCACATGGTGTGGACTGTGACTTGCGATGCCCCACCATGACAAGTGGTTCTTTCGGGGAATGAAACGTGTGAATTGCTGTTGGTATACAATCTGCGTTTGGAAAGGGCTTCACCTTCTCCCGTCGTACGCTGCTGACAAAGTGCCAAGGCGGTGGAACACCAACTCCATTTCCTCCTCCCATTCATCTTCTTTATTTCCAACTCGAGGCCCTAAGCCTACTGCTCTCCCCATGCGATGATAACTTACAACTCAGCCGCTGCTGGCCTCGCACGCTAATGAAACCCCACTCCATATTTCTTCAAGGAGGGCTCGGGCAGGGCTGAGAAACGGCACGTGTGACAAGGCGGGTGCAGTGTTGAGAGCCCAGAGTGAAGCATGGGTCCCTGGAGCAGCATGGGTTCTGGAATCTTCCAGGAGCGTGAAACGGACCTGCTAGCAAGAACACACACACAGGGTGTTTGGTCATGCCTCACTCTCCCAAGCCAAAATAAATGACCCAGAGCTCTGGTGGTGGGTCGGCTATACGTTGGACAGATTGCCGCGTGGTCTGCAGTTGGGAACCACCAGTCGGTCCGAGGGAGAAAGGCGAGGCTGTCTACTTCCATAACAAGTTCGTCTCACAAATGCACAGGGGGGGCCCTCGCTTGTCCTGGAGGGTTGCTCTGAGTCAGAAGGTGCTCCATTGGGGGTGGGGGTGGGGCGAAGAGCAAGGCCTCCCGGTACAGACTGTGCTCTCTGACCAGGGGGAAGGCCAATGGGACAATCTGGTTCCTGGGCAAGATGGTGAACACAAAAGAAGGCCCGTTAGTGTCTGTCAGTGCCAGATCCGTTTCTCTTTTTTTCGCTGGGTATCACATTATACAGTACGAAAATGAAAGCACTGGACAGCTGGTTCTTCATGGGTCCAGACACAAACTGAGGCCAATGGAGTAACATGAAATGACGTGGCTGAAAGATCCGGCTTAGCCCAGGTGGATGTAGGTGGCTTAGATGACTTTGGCTAGTCCTCTTGACTCACGGTGACTCTATGAACAGCGAAACAAAACCCTGCCTGGTCCTCGGCCACCCTCACTATGGTTGGTCCATTTGAGCCCATGGTTATAGCCATTTTATCAGTCTGTGTCCTTGAGGGAATTCCAAATGTCGGCTACTTTTCTGTGTTAGTCCAGGTAGACTAGAGAAAAGAATTCATAAACATGCATATGTATATAAGGGAGAGGTCTATTTACAAGAGGAATGGAACTTTGAGAAAGCATCACAACCCAGTCAGGACCAAGTCCATAAGTCCAATATTAGCCCATATGTCCGATACCAATCCATAAGTCCTCTTCAGACTCACAAAGTACATGCGGTGATGCTAGGACAATCACAGGTCAATGGGAGCAGACTCTTGTGTATCCAGTGTTGGTAGAAGCATCTCAGCACTGGCAGGAGTCTCCACATGGCTTTTCTGGCTTCAAAGGTCTGGTTCCATCAGGGTAGGCCCATGTGACTTCTCCTCTGAGATGTCTCCCAGGGAATCAGCCTTGTATCTTGTCAGTAAAGCATCTCCAACAGACTGATTTGATGGTCTCTCATCTCCACGGGGGAAATATTGCGAGATTCCCCAGAATTCTCAGAGAAAGCCACGCCCACACAGAGATCTCATTGGCTAGTTCTAGATTGATAGGCTAGACTCCACCCCTACACTCTTAACCAAATTGACACCCAGAGTACATGACTGCCACATTTCCCAAGCCAGATGTCCTTTTCCACGACTGGCCTCTCCTGGTAGCATGTACAAAGTACACGAGACGCAGGCTCACCATCCTCGCTCCTAAGGAGCATTCTGTCTGTACTTCCTCCAAGACCGATTTGTTTGTTCTTCTGGCAGTTTGAAGGGGCCCTGGTAACACTGTGGTTCAAGTACCGGATTACTCACATCAAACTCGCTGGTTCAAACCCATCGGCTGCCACGTGGAAACAGCCCGAGGCACTCTACTTTCAGAAGGATGTGCAGTCTCAGGATTTTCACTCCACCCTACATGGTTGCTATATTTTGTAAGTTATTGGTTAGTATGTTCCATCATGGTATTGTGGTCTGGGGCAGGCCTGAGTATACCCAATAACCTTCGCCAATACCATCATGTAAAGGTCTTCGCCTGCAGTCTTCCTTATTCATTGTTTGGATGTGGCATATGTGCCTTTCAACGCTTCCTAAATGATGTTCCTCAGTATTTCCTAAAAAAAAAAGCCCTCTGGGCAAAGACTTCCCAGCCATTCGTGTGTGTCCTGGAGAGTCCACTTCCTGTTTATCAAAACTCTGAGGAATTCACCATGCTGCATTAGTATCCAAAGATCTTTCCTGGCCCATCATCACATTGGGAATCACAGGCTAACTGTCTTCCATGCACTTACAAGTGAATTATTTCTGAATGAATCCTATCCGATAGGAAGTGTCAAAGGTTGATGGTAATGACTCATAACTTAGAACCCCACGTCCCTCTGGGAGAGATCTTAAACCTTCACAGGCTACATGTTTGAGGAATTCAGAGCCAGAGACCTAGGACTGGGGGGAAAGTGAACCTTCCAGAAACACGCATTCCGGCGTGCTTTCTTCATTTCTATATTAATACTTAAGGCATAATCTGCTTAAGCACACTGTGGAGTTGGAAATGATGTTGCTGAATAATATCTACATAATTTTCAATAAAAATAAACTCGCAGTGAGTTAGCTAGATCTTAAAGTTACCAAAGACAAATGGCCTTTGCTGAAATTTGCTTTCCCTCCGGAATAAGGCAATGGAATTGGTCTTTTTCAAGGAGAAAAAATATATAAACTAAGAGAAGATACAGCGTACAGCGTAAAGAAGGAGCATGGTGTGCTCCTGGGTTCTCTAAATTCTCAGAGTAGTGGGATGAGGGGGCAGAGCCCTGGCTTGTCAAGGATTCCTCTAGAACGGAGCCTGGGTGGGTGAAAAATAAGACTTGATTAGATGAAAGATGTCTATGTTCTGACTCACATGTTCCCATCCAAGAGGTTGCTTCCAGAAGTTCGTGGGAGAATAGAATTAAACATTTAAAAAATAACGTGGTGTTCCAGGCAAAGGGTCTTTACTCATTGGGAGATGGTAAAACCGCCCTGGTGCACAGTGCTTAAGCACCCTGCTGCTGACCAAAAGGTGGGTGGTTCTAAGCCACCAGTCATTCCTCGGGCGAAAGACGAGGCTGCTTGCTTCGGCAGAGACAGACAGCCTCCATGTGGAAGCAGTGCTACTCTGTCTTCAAAGGTTGCTACGGGTTACAATGGATAAGCTGATGGTGGGTCTGCTTGGGTTTCCAGAAGACAGCTCTGATGCACCATTTAAAGATTCTCCCAGGGCCTAGATTCAAGAGGTCCTCCAGTCTCTGGACTCCACAGTGATTTGAAATCCAGACATGCTGGATTCTGCAGTGATTTGAAATTTTGTTCTGTGTTTCCCCCTCTTTTGATCAGGATGCAGCTACTGAAATCGTGGTCCACATACTGAGTGAAAGCAGTGAAGTGTCATCTAGACCTGTCCTCATGGCAAAACAGGCTGTGGTTTACTCCACAGTGTTTTCTGTGCCGAATGTTTTCAGAAGCACATCACCAGGCCTTTCTTCTGAACGACCGCTGGGTGGTTTTGAACTTTCCAGTTAGCTAAGTAGTAAGTCATTCTGTTAGTACCTAATGAATCCAGTTATAAACTAGACTTGGGGATAGAAAATCAAGGTTGAAAACTTACACCCACCACAAAAGCATCATGTTGAAAATCTCTCCTTTTGGTTCCTTATTTGGGAATGGAGACAGCCCTGCTCAAAGATAGACAGAGACTCACAACAGGGGGTGAGCAGGGGATGCTGGGCAGCAATGCATGTGACTTCAGAAGAAGTCATAATTTGGCTCTGCCTAAGAGACTCCAAGACCCCCAAATCGAGCTCACTGCCATCGAGCTGATGTTAACTCAGAGCGACTTTAGGGGCTGAGGTAGGGCCACCCCACTGAGTGTCCTAGACTTCCACTCTATAGGAGTAGAGAGCCCTGCCTTCCTCCAGAGGGGCGGCTAGTGGCTTTGAACTGTGTGGATCACATCCCAGTGCGTATCCACTCCAGCACCGGGACTCCGAGAAACCACAGACAGGGACACAAAGTGCCTTCCAGAACAAGGGGAGACCCACAGGTTCCCAGTTTGGAGTCTATGGGGCCAGCTGCCCCAAACTAGCTGCTGGGAGCCCACCTTCCACTGTGCTGTGGCCACTGCCCAGGAATTAATGATCAAATGAATGCGTGCCGCCCCCCACCCCCAGATCACGACCAGCTTCAGAAGAGCCCAGTGTAGCCAACAGCCTCAACCCCAATCTTGAGTCCCATGAACGTCGTTTCTGATGGCCGGGCTTCATAAAGTTTGTGGAAATGGGGCATAAGAAAGGTGATGGGATTTCCCCCCAAATTTGTGAAGCCCCCTCACATGCTAAGTCAATCTTCAATGAGCACACAGCTTCTCTAACTGCCTCTGATGCGATCCCTGCTTAGGAGGGGTTTCTCTGCCGCCCCCTGAGCAACTCGCCTGACCACCTGAGGCAAGCAGAGGGCCCTCCAGGGAGAGGACCAGCAACTTTGACCCTCTCGTCGGTTGCGTGAACTCTTTCACATGGCACCAGCAATGGGGGGGCTTAGCGTGAAGGAGCCCGGTTCTGCAAACATATGCACTTTCAAAAGAAAGACAAATTCAACGGAAATGAGATTTCAACAATCTATTGCCTCACTGTGGGGGAAGATAAACTTTTTTTTCATAATAAAGATATTGAAATAGATACCACTCAAACAAATCAATGGCTAACTCTCCTTCCCAAGCTTGTTTAAGATGTAATTTTTAAAAAGAATCCAATGCTCAACCACAATAAGAAAGAATGGAAAGTTTAGGGGCTTAAAAGCAAAACCTTTTTATTTGTGTGAAGATAGATGAAGTTGGGATGTGGAAGATACAAACCACGTCCAACATCACCACCACCACCTTCACCACCACAGCCATCACCCATCACCACATTGCGCGCGCACACACAGGTTTAGAAAACTAGACAGATTTTCTGGCTTATTATCTCTGGATGAGAATAAGACTGAACGCTGGGAGGAAAATGCTTTATCTCGTCTCTTTCCCCTGGCGCCTGGTGGGTTGTGGGAGCTCACCAAATGAATGCATTTTCAAATTAATTTCCATTTCATGGCAATTTGAATGTTATTGTTGATGTGCTCAAATAAATCTAATCTTCCCAGAATGCAAATTGGATCTCACTCCCTCGCTGGGCACCCTTGGAAGCTTCTTTAGAATACACCCCTAACTCCTCACCCCATACCGGGAGGCCTGCCGCCCCGGGTCCCTCCTTGGATCCTGAAGTCAGCCTTCCACGTCTCTGCTAACAGCCGACTTTTCCTTCCCAGGGTTTCCTGGGTGTCCTGAAGGCTTTGGAGACCCGGGGCAGGTCTGGTTGCTGCCCCTTCATTTCCTGAGAGCAAGGAGAGCTGTCTGTGTGACCTTCACGTCTGACTGAGCCCCTCTGCAGCCCGGATCTCTGTTGTCACCCACCATCTGAGGAGGCCAGTGGCTGGGTACCACACAGAGCACACAACTCCCCCTTCTTCACCAGTCCCCTCCCTGCACTAGCTCCTCCTGCCGTTAGGAACTGTGAGTCCTTCTCTTGTGGTGTCACTTTCTTCAGCCAGGTCACACCCTTGTCTTACCTTCTGTTTGGGAAGCCCATGATGCACTAGAACCCCCTCCAAGACCTGTGCGCGCTCTCTGCCTGGCCGGTGCCTTGTTACAGGGCAGTGCTGTTGCTTTGTTCAAAACCATCGTCCTCGATGAAACTGAGACTGATGGGGACAGAGATGGGGTTCCCAGCTAAAGGTTCCCCTTGACAAACACAGGGTCCTCATCCATCCCTAAATGTCTTGGGGACATTTAGATGGAAGGTTATACCCAGGAATCCTCACTACCCCTTCGCCACACCCTGTCTCGTGTGGCTTTGCTGACAGCTGGGCCTGTGTCACCCCTGGTGGTCTGAACACTATAGAGTTTTAGGAGCAACCTGGCCTTTACTCCGGAGATGCCAGTAGATACCCACGCGCCACAGCACCTCAAAACCTCTCCAGGGGAGAGGGGGGACGACAGATGCAGGCTGCCCCACCCACCAAGCGGCTAGCCTCAACACCTTCGCTATGCTAATGAAGTACAGAAAAATCCGTTTCTGTCGCCCTGAGTGAGGAAACAGCTTTGCTTAGTGGACCAAATAAGAAAGTCCGCCCGGAGCAAGTCGCGTCTAATCCAGGTGGGTGGCTGCCTCGGCGGGGGCGTTTAACCTCTTCATGCCTCAGTTTCACCAGCTGTGCCAGGCAGATAAGGCTGGTCACGAATGAAGAGCTCTCTGGGATGAGACAGGCAGGGTGCGGGTGGGGTGGGCATAGAGAATCGGGTGGAAAGAGTGTCAGGCAGCAGGAAGAGAGAAGCCGCTGTCAAAGTCAGGGGGAAGACAGTCTTTTGAGTTCCATCTCCCATTCTGTTCCTGTCTGTCCAGGGCCCTTACAGGTCTGTGCAAAGGAAACACCAGAAGGCACCGCGCGCGCGTGCTGTGGGTACCAGCATGGGGTCAAACCGATGACCCAGGGCGGATGACGAGCTTTTGATTCTCCACCATGGCTGCTCTCATTAGATGCCTTCGTGTCTGTTTCAACTCATAGCGACCTCAAGTCCACACCTACATGCATGTACACACCCCCCCGGGGCCTGGGGGCAGTCTCGCAATTGCTCTTATGTCGTAGCCCACCGTGGCACCTGCTGTGTGAATCCACCTCCTTGAAGGCCTTCCTCCTTGCCCCTGCTCCCCTCCTTCACCAAACGCGATATACTTTTGCCAGGGACTGGCCGCTGCTGACAATGCACCCGGAGGAAGTGAGAGGGAGTCTTGCAGCCCCTGCCTCTGAAGAGCCGTCTGACGGTGCTTCTTTCCCCAGGTAGCCCTTGATACTGTCAGCATCCTTTGCCATGGTATTGGCCGTGTTGTTCTTCACGGCGATGGCTGTGACACCAGAGTATCCACTGACGGATTCTCACCAGGGCGTCACCAGGCCTGTGTCTCACTGAGGAAGCTGTGCTGACACCTGCTCGGCCCAATGTTGTTCTTTTTTTTTTTTTTTTCCAACGTTGTTCTTGTTAGGGCCCCTCTCCAGTCAGTTCCCACCCACAGCCACCGGAGGTGACACAGAAGGAACCCCAGTGCTGGGCAGTGCCACCATTCTCACCGTTGTTCTGAGGCTGGAGACACTGTTGCAACCATCATGAGGGTCTTCCTCCTTTGCATAAATAACGTGTCCAAAAACACATGAGATGAAGCGTTCTTGTGCTTGTTTCTAAGGAGCATTCTGGCTGGACTCCTCCCCAGACCCGTTGGCCGCTCGCTCTTCAGCGGTCTGTTGCATCTCAATCTTCCTCGCAAGCATCATGTTTCCGAGGCATCCGTTTCTCTGCACGCCTGTAGCCACACGCACGTGTCCTCTGAGGAATGGGTGCTGGCTGCCCTCGAAGTGCAAGAGGACAATTCAAAATCCTCTTGGGGAGGAAGGGATTCTCCCAGGAACTTCTGAAGCCCCATCGCATGGGCTAAGAATGAAATTGGGTCTAGAACCCTGGTTTCCTACGCCTGGCTTGGCAACGCCCACCCCTCGGCAGTCTCGGCAGGTGGCTTCCCGCTCCCGTTCCCATCCCCGCTCCCACTCCTGCTCCACGGTGTCCTCCTGGTTTGTGGTGCTGCGTGGACCACGGGGTTTTAGTTTCCCCAGGTGGCTGTAAAGGGCTGCGAAGTTGGAGAAGCACAAGCCATTTGCTCAAAGGCAGGGATCTATGGAGGCTACGTAGCACGCTGTGCCAGCTTCCTCCCCGCGGGAATGACCCGGCCTGGCATCGCCTGGCACCTTCTGAAGATGCTTTCATCTCTGGCCTGAAAGGCTGGTTTTCCGGGAAACAAGCAAACATTCTGCAGCGACATTTAACGGTCATTCGAAGTCTAGACAGAGTGGAGCGGAGAAGCCGAGAGACAAATCTGGCGGGCTCTCAGGAGCCATCAACCAGGCGGAAACAAAGGTGGTTAGGAAGAATGTGGATTCGATTTAGAGGGCTTTCAGCCAGCGGGCTGGAGGCGAACCTGAAAGAAATCAGCGCATTTAGGGCCCAAACAGATTCCACTGGCAGGTTTGTAATGAAAGAGGCCACCCTCCACGGAGGCAAATTAAATTCAGCCAGCTGTAGAGGCGGGCTCGTGAAGGCTGGGGAGTCTTGGGAGTTCAGGCTTGAGGTTCCAGATATGCCAGCATCGCCACCACCCAGACTGCGCATAAAACCCCAGGGCCCAGTCCTACCCACAGGGGTCCCGATTTAGGAGGGCGTGGAGAATTTCTGGGGCTCCATGTGTTTTCTGTGGGTCACCAGTTGGAATGCACCAGCTGCTTT
>PVJH01021588.1:0-38262 GCA_004026705.1 Nesogale talazaci | reverse complement strand
TTTTTTTTTTTTTTTTTTTTTTTTTTTTTAGCAAAGATGTATTCTTGACTGCCATGTTGAAACTCTGCTGTTGGTACTAGTGGACTCATAACTCAAGGCAATCCTATGTGCAGTGTTGCCTGACTCTCTTCCACTTTCTTGATGCGTTGAAGATCAGACTGTTGGAAACCATAAGGTTTCATTAACTACCATTTGCAAGGGCACTGCAAGGCCTGCCAATGTTGTCTTAGTCTTGAGTGCTGCTGAATCCTCTTGAGCATTGCCTTAGGCTGAGCTCTCTAAAGAAGCCAAGTCAGTGATGTGTGTGCAGAAATAGCCATAGGTTTACTTCAAGGGAAGGGCTCCCAGAATAGTGCAGGAGAGTAAGTCCTAAATCTCTGGGCGAGACTTCATTCAGGCTGTGCGTGGTCAGTGAGGCACAAAACAGAAAAGTAGGTAGAGAGCTATGCCAGCATAGGCTTGCTTGAGCTGGGCAATTCCACAATCTGTAGCCAGGTGGAATGCTATTAGCTCACACCGCAAGAACTGGAGTCAGGTGCAGAAACAAGAAAGAGTCATCTTTACAAGAACATTAGGGAGGGTTGAGGGGAGGGGAGAATTCAAAAAGTTTGTGAAAAAAAACCCAACAAAAACAGATACAGAATTCTTCCACAAATTTTGAAGCCCCCTCACTGTAACTACAAAACCACTGAGTTTCCTGGCCCAGCCTAGTGGGTACATATCGTTAACCTTCACAAGCATCATAGCAACATGCAGCCTCCACTGACTGAAGAGAAAGTATTGGCTCTGCATGAAATGCCTGGCCTGGCACTTAATTGATTAAGTTCAATTCTGCATTGGAGGTAGAAATTCTACTCCTCTCTATAAGACCATTTACTGTACATATTATTGCTTAATTTTGTTTTTCCACGTATAAAACTTCTTCCTTTGCCTGTACTTGTCAAACATGAAAGTGGGCCTTCTCTTTTTAAGTAGAACGTGGGCAGAAATCAATTTGGCCAGTTGCCTGAAATACAATACTGTTCAACTTCGTTAATCATATGATAGGCGTTTCTTCCAAGGAAACAAGGACCAGTATAGACAGAGGTGTTAATTGAAATTTTTATGACCCATTATTTATAATTGTGAAAGCAAACCTAATACCATAATAAAACAGTTGTTTAATAAATTGTATTATACCCTACAGTATCAGGATATTATGCCAGTGTGAGTGCTGTGTACACATTTCAGAACAAGCTTGAAGACTATGTGAAAAAATTTAGTGGTTATGTCTGGGTGACAGAATTAGAGAGGGATCTTCTTTCTCTTTCTTTTCATGTTCTCTCTGGTGAATATATTGAATAGAATAAAGTTAGAATAGAATAAAGTTAGTCTTGAATCCATTTGATTTAGAAAGTGGCTAAGTGATAGCATATTTTATTTGTGTACTACTCGGTGTTCTTCCTACTTGCTTTCAAAACAAGGCCATAGTGTGAAGGAAATTGGATAAGAATAGAACCAAGACCACGGAAGGAAGTGCATTGGCACAAGAATGTTGTTATCTGGTTCCTAGGGTCTAGCAGTGCCTCCATGACAGAAGACACTTCTCGACAGAACAGTGTCAGACTTTGGACACTGGTGTTCTATAAATATCGACCTTTTGTTTTTGTCACAGTGACTGCTCCATTCGACTTGACAACCCACACATACCAGCAATGAAAGAAGATGTTTTGTACCATTTTAATCTCAGCACCAGTACTCATGACTTTCCAGCTATGTTTGGGGATGTGAAGGTAAAAAAACCAGACTTTTAATTCTAGGAATTTGCTTTAAGATCAACCCACAAGTAGATCTCACCTCAGGTGTTTGAAAGATGACTTGGCGACAAGCTCATAAAAATTGTGCTTCTTGCATTTTTGTTTCTGAAGTACCGTATGTGAACTGGTGAGCAAAAGAAAACTATCACATGGAGTGCTAATGAGTTCATTAAAAATTGAGCACACAACCGAAACAATACAAAATGAATTTCCAAGTGCTTCATTGATAGAATAAAAGAGGCAGATTGAAATTTGTTCTAGGAGATCTAGTATTCTAAGTCTTCCCATGCTGCCTTTTACTTATAATTTAGAATGTGTACCGAGATTATATGGAGTAATGGAAATATTTTGTAACTATTTTGTATATATTTGGAAATATTTTGTATATATTGGTGATGGTTGTATAACATAGTGAATAGAAATTAATGTCATTGAGCTACACACCTAAACATGGTTGCAAAGAAAATTTTGTTAAATCTACCTTATGCCCCAGTTTTTTGTTTAATTAGTATGGAAAAAGGTATACTAAGTCACATTAATACTAAAAAATCAGAATGCCCAAAGGACACTATATTCCATTGCTCTTGCATGGGAACATAATATAGCAATGTAGGCATATCATGTCAGTGGTTGTCTTCTTTGTATTTGGTTTCAAGTTATTTGATAAGTTTCCTTGCATGTGCTCTTGATTGCGTTAAACCTGTTTTGGGTCTGTTATGGTTAACCTACAGTTATTATTTTAGAAGTAGCAGTGATTACTTCTATTTTGCAGATGGCCTGTGGTAGGGACCCCCATCACACAGCTGTTAGGTTCTATACCAGGGTTGGAGCCCACATAATCTTATTCAAAACCCAGGCTGTTTCTAGTACATTGTGCTGTTTGTTCCAATGATGGAGGGCAGCTGAGCATGCATGGGACATAGAGAACAAAAGCCCAAATGTTCAGTGTTTCTGTAGCTGTATGATTTGTACTGCCCAAGTGCTCTGTATTGAACAGCGATGCCAACAAGCAGAACTGTAAGCCTGAATGTGCATCAGAATCACCAGGAGGATTAGTCAAGTACCAGGGAGCTTGGGTTTCCAGGTGGTACTGATATTGCGTACACTACTAACAAGATCTTAAGTGGGCTGTGCCTGTGCTGATGAAATCTCTGTCTGGCAGTTTGTGTGTGTTGGTGGAAGCCCCTCTCGCATGAAAGCCTTCACCACCTATGTGACTCAGGAACTGGGCCTTGGAGAGCCAGGTGTGGAACCTTCCAATATCTGTGCCGGAACTGACCGCTATGCGATGTACAAAGTAGGACCTGTGCTGTGTGTCAGTGTGAGTACCCTTCCTGCATGGCTGGGCTTGAGCTTTGGGCTGCCCTCCCCTGACCACCCCCAACACACACATCCACACTTTAGGATGGAACTCAAATCTGCTCATTGGCTTCTGCCCTAGATAGTTTCCAGAAGAAGATAAATATAGCAAATGCTTGCATACATAGAGGTTTACAGGACATGCGAGCCAAAGAGCCTACATACAATTTAAAGGCCTTAAGAAGTGTCTGGCCCAAATGCACAGCTTTTGGTTCCTTCTGCGCACAATTGAGTTATTTCTTACACACTGATTTAGTAATAAGAGTGAGGACACCACCTCTAGTATGTAGCAAAAGAGTCTTACTATCTGATTTGGTGTCTATGATAAACAACCATCTCAATGATGTATTCCATACAGTTAAGAAAGATTTTCTTTCTATGGAGAAGTATGTCTTGGTTTTCTGAGATTCCAATAATCGATGTCAGCTATGGGGCACACATTAGTGAGCCATGAGATTGGTGACAGAGAACCTTTGTAAGCATTTCCAGAGTGCCCGACAAGATGACCACCAAGTCCTCTAACCCACCCAACTCTCCTCCACAGGCGAGAAAGTGACCATAAAAAATAGCCCCTGGGGAGCACAGACATGGTGCCTTGGTGGTCGATATGGCAATGTAAGGCTTTAGTGGAGGATGGGCTGGGAGACTCAGAGAAGACTGTTGGCATATGCACAGGAGCAAGAACTGGTCCTGCTTGTGCCAAAGGGAAAGCGAGTTACTTAGTTTGGGTTGAAGCTTTGGGGGTGGGAAGAAAAGTAAGAAGGAAATCTGTGAAAAATGGGGGCAGCGATGGAGTCGAGGGGGAGCACTTTCATTTAGGATTTATTTTATTTTTTGATCTTTTTTCTTTCTTTCTTTTAAAAATCATTTTAAAAGCCTGGATGAGCCATGTCAGTGCAGGGGTTTGAATCACCACATGAAAGAAAGATGTGGTATTCTCCTTCTGCAAATATTACAACTTTGGAAATTCTTTCTTTGGGAACTTTCTGTTGTTCCACAAGGATAGTGTGCAGATGAATCAGCTTGCCCGTGATAGGTTTGAATATCAGAAAAGGCCATTATGTTGTGAAATTTCTGTTTGGAGGCGTTCCCCTCTCTCGGGTCGTTCCCTGTTTCACATGATGTGTCCTTGCAGTTCTAATGGGTACTGCAGCCAGCCTTGCTGGTTTGGTTCGAGAGTTTCTCAAGAAAGTGAGCAGCATACCTTTTTTTGGTTTGTTGTCCTAGTACTTTATACTGTGTACAATAGGGTTCTGCAAAGTCTTGAATATTGTGAGAATCACTGAAATGTGAGTCAGAGACACAGAGTGAGCAAATGCTATTGGAAAGTGGCACAGATGCATGTCCTCGCTGCAGGTTGGCTCCAAGGTCTTGATCTGTTAAAACAAAACCCACAAAAGCACAGGTTGCTTGCAGAGGGAAGTAAAAGTGAAACACAATAGAGTAAGGTATGCCTGTATAGAGGACATCCCTGTGTCAGAGGTTAAGAAGCTTTAATTTACATTCTGAAGTTCACCTTCCATTTCCACCATAAAGGACCTAAGTAGACTCGGCCACACCCCAGCGATGTTCCTGAGTTAGCTTGCTCAGCGCTAATGGAATGACTGGAGGCTCAAGCCCACCCAGAGGTGCCTCTGGAAAAAGACCTGACGCTCTACTTCTAAAGACCCATACCAGAAAAGCTCAATGGGTCATAGTTCTATGATGCTCCAATGGAATGGGTTCAACTACAGCTGGATTAGCACGTAAAGAAGCCAGTGCTGATAGGCACAAAGGCAGGATCCGAGTGTAACATTCCTTGTCTCCTTTGGTTTCAGCATGGCATGGGCATCCCTTCCATTGCCATCATGCTGCATGAGCTCATCAAGCTACTGTACCATGCCAGGTGCTCCAATGTCACCGTCATCCGCATCGGCACATCCGGTGGCATAGGTAAGGTCCGTGGAAGGCATTTTGTCTGTGGTGCGACCCAGACCAGAGAGAGATGACTCTGAGCAGGAGGAGACCCTCCTGCCCCCGCTGTGGGAGTGAGCACATTCTGGAGATCAGTTTCTGTCTTGGTTTTCGTTCACTAAGCTTATGAAGAAGTATGTTTTGGGGGTTTTGTCATCATACCTGTATTCCCAAACTAAAGATCAGAAGTAGGAAGGAACGAGGCCTTGTACTTCTGTGCACATTTGTGGTTATACAATTTATATGCAAAAGTTACACACTGTATGCATATATATATATGATTATGTTTTTGGTTAAAGTTTACCTAGAAAATTAGGTTCCCATTTAATGATATCTAGACAAAATTTCCAAGAACCCTGGTAGAGCAGTGGGTTAAGTGTGAGGGCATTGGCTCGAGCCTTCAGAAGGATGATAAAGGAGTCTACTTCCATAAAGACTCATAGCCTCCACAAGCCTGTAGGGGCTTTGCTCAGAGTTACTACCCACTCTGTGGCAGTGAGTTTGGCTTTCTTTTTTCATATTTATTATTCAATTATGTTGATTACATTTTTGCATGCCTGGTTTCCATTCTGACTATTCCTTTCCATTCATTTAAATTCTTTGTGGTCTTTGCCTCCCTCCCCCTTTGGCTGCTCCCAAATTTTGAAACTTTTTTTTGGAAAAGATTCAAATATGGATCTCTTCCAGTGAATGCACAAAGTAGCTGTCTCCCAAATTTCCTGTCATACATGAGTGTGTGGGTCCAGTGCTTCATCAGGTTGTGGAAACCTTTCAATTGGTATTCCATCAGCTCCTGGAATGATGAAAGCTAATGCTTTCAGTGCAGACTGTACTTCTTCCCTGAACATCATTGGTTCTTGCTTATAGACTGCCTCCTGAGATGGTGGAATGTCAACTACTTCTTTTTGGTAGACTGACTGTGTGGATTCTTTCCAGATTCTCTTGATGTTTCCTGCATCATTCCATATTTTTCCAATAGAATCTTTACAGATTTTTACTTTAGGAGATGTACTACAATCTGCAGTTTTTCTTTAATTCTTTCTGTATAAGATATGCTCAGCATGTTCTTTCCTTTTCCTTTTCTAATTCTAAGTTGTTGTACAGTTTGTTTTAACATTAGCCTTTGTCTTCTCGAGCTGCCCTTTGAAGTTTCCTATTAAGCTCTGACTTGGTCATTTCTTCCATTTGTGTTAACTGCTCTATGTTAAGAGCAAGTTTCAGAGTCTTTTCTTATATCTGCTTTGATCTGTTTTTTTCCCCCTGTCTTTTATAATGGCCATTTGCTTTCTTCACGAATGTTCTGGGAATTCAGATGGAATAAACTGCTGGTCATATTTTGACTCTTGTACATTCATTTTAATTTTTTTCAACTTTATCTTGACTTTACATATAGTCAGTTCCTGACCTGGTTTTAGCAACTGACTTGAATGTCTCCATTGTCTCTTCCTACACATGTGGTCAATTTTATTTCTGTGTATTTCATCTAGAGAATTCTTTTGTCTTGTTGAGATGGTATTTGCTATGAGCAAGTTGTTGGTTTTGGAAAATTCTGTCATGTGATCAGCAGGACCATATTTTCCAATGAGTGTTCTTCCACTTTATTTCCAAATTATGCATTTCAATCACCAGTTCTTATCAATGCATTTTGATTATATTTTTGTTCAATTTCTCACTCACTGAAGTAATTGGCAGAATTCCTTAATTTTTTTCCTGATTAGCTTTTGTGGTTGGCACATAATTTTTAATATAGTTGTATTGATTAGAGTTCCCTGAAGACAGATAGATAGAAGTCTATCACAGACAGTTGTGCTTCATGATGGATTTTTTCATATCCTTTGTGAGAATGCATGTAACACCATAATTCTTGATTGTGATATTCTTGGCATAGTGAATTCTGTGATTTTGTCATTCAAAACATCAGTCCATTAGTGAGTCATTCGCTCTCTCGTCCCTGGGATATCAATCTTTATGATATCAAATTTTCTAGATTCATACTTCTCACATTTCAAGTTCCAATCATTAGCATTCCAATCATTTGGCGGCAGTTTCTCGCTATCTTGAGTTGTGCCCCATCAGCAAATGAACATCCTGAAGACTCCACTTCCTCTGACTGTACCTGACTCAGGTCACCAAGGTTGACTGCACTCCAAGCAACCAGTTCCTCCTCCTTTACATCTTGAGGGTCCCTGGAACCCCAGGGGCCTGTTCTTGGACACAATTCTGCATCCATTCATTATGCAGTCAGTATCTGACAGAGTATCAAAGTTATGTATATGCTTTGCAGTGACTTCTTCCTCTGAAGTGGGAAACTAAGTCCTTCTTCATTGTCCGTTCTCAGTCTGGAAGCTCCACCGAAACGTGTTCACTGTAAGTGACCCTGCTAGCCCTTGAAACACATAAGCCATCACAGAAACATACAAGTCCCAGCACTATGACAAGCTTGACAGGCATGTCTGTGTTTATTAAGGAGCACAGTAGTCAAAAGTGATATTGTTTATTTTATGAGCCTATCTAGTATGCTTTTAGCTGAAAGGTGACTCCTGGGAGTAATTTCAGATCAAAGTTTAAGGATATCTTGGGGCAAGAGTCCCAGGGATTTCTCGATTCTGAACTAGACCAGTAAGTCTGTCTTGTAAGGTAACTTTGTTCTAAAGTTGTTCCTTAGTCTCTCTGGCACCAGCTATTTTGTCCTGTTACAGTCAATTGTCGGATCCAGGCACTATCTAGTTGACTGTGGTTGGTCTTTGGGGGCTGATTTCTTCTATGACTAAATATTTTCTGTTCTTTCTGACTTACTTTGGATAAGCAGAAAAGTACAGTTGTATTTTAGAAACCCACTCCCAAGGTTTCACAGCTCCACGCACTACTTTCTAAACTCAGATGTATTATGTCAACTCCATGGCCTGTGCTGTGCCAGTTAATAAGTTACCCACCAATCTATGATACGAAGCCTTCACATTCAGTAAAGTAAACCCACAAGATATCAGCTTATATCTGTGAGATATCTATGACTCTGCACCATTTGCTTTTAGACATAAAATGTACATGTGCATACATGCACATGTACAAGCAGAGTTCAAAAACTTTGTGGGGAAATAGAATTAGACGACAGACTTTTCTCCGTGAATTTTTGAAGCCCCCTTGAATACCTCCCTAGGGATTCTTGTGACAAGAGTGGACATGTTGGGCTGTGACCTGCAAGGTAAGCAGTTTGACACCACCAGCAACTCGTCACAAGAAAGATGGGACTTTCTACTCCTGTACGAAGCTCCAGTCTAGGAAACCCATAGAGGTGGTTCTCCCCTGTCCTCTAGGGTTGATATGATGAGCCATTGACTAGAAGTGAGTGATTAAAAAGACACATACATATGTTACCACTCAGATACGTTTCCATTGTTATTGCTACTGTAAAATTGTATACAGTACAGCATTTATTGAAGCTATAATTTACCTTGGTCAAATTCTACACATTTCACCATATGTAGTGTTGTTAGTCCCATGACCACAAATAGCAAACATCTACTTTCTATAGAATGAGTCCTTCCCTTTCCAACAAAGAACATGATTTCTGTATGTATACATATTTTTGTCTCGTTTTGAAAGTGGGAACATAAAATATGTTTCATTTTATGATTGACTTATTTCACTCAGCCTGTCTCCCAGATTCATCCATATTTTGTGAACCCAGTCATTACAGTTATATCAGACCGTATTCAGTGTATGCTTCATCCTTATTATTGTTATCCACTCATCTGTTGATAGATATTTACATTGATTTATTCTTTTCCACTGTAAGTAATGCTGCAATAGACAAAATGTTGCTTTACGTAAAATGACATGTCTGTAAATTTCTAGGGGGTGGGGTGTATCTAGGAGTGGGAGTGTTAAACCATGGGTATTTCTAATTTTAGCATATATATCTTCCCATAGTGGCTATACAGTTTCATAATCACACTTGAAATGGACAAGGATTTTCATCTCCCACCACTTGCAGGCATTTGCTGTTTTCTCTTTTTTTGTTTGTTTTTTAATCAGTACCACTTTTGCAGAGGTGAGATGGTATCTCAGTTGTTTTTATTTACATCTCTACTGGTTAATGATATAGATTAGCCAGAAATCTTTTCTTGTGATGATTGGCTGTCTGAATGTCATCTTTGGTAAAATGTCTATTCCTATCCTTTGCCCATTTAAAAATTGAATTATTTGTCTTTGTGTTGTTGAGTTGAAGTTTTCTATGAATGAAAGGTCTTCAAAAAGTTTGTGGGAAAAGAGAATTAAAAGACAATGAAATTTTTCAATGACATTTTTTGGAGCCTTTTCTTACTTTTGAGATTAGGCTCCTGTGATAGAGTGAAACTTGATTGGTTGAATTGTCTTTTAGCCATAACCTTCCTAACGCTGACCAAGTAACTGGGGAATGCCAGGCAAATCATGGGTATGGGGCTCTAACATGGGCCTCCATCAATGGTATCATCCTCTTGGGTTTTAAGGAGCCATTTCAAAATCAGTAAAAAAGAAGAGCGAGGGTTGGAACAAGCCGTTTGGCCCCTGTGGTCCCTGCTCACTGCGCCTTCTCAATCCTGGGGGCGGAGAGCGGTGACACTAGAGGACTGACAGAGAACAGGCAGAGGAAAGGCAGCAGTTAGAACCAAGACAATGGAGCAGCTGGCCTCCTGGGCTACAAAATACATTTCCTCAGAGAAAATAAAGGTGCTTAAGGAATTAGGTGCCTTCGGGACTTTAATGAAGGCGGTAGTTTGCCAGTCAAAGGAACTGGAGGCGGTGGCTTATTTCGGGTCAGGCTTACTTAGAGTGGACTAGCATGCCTTTTGCGGTTTATCGACTGCACTAAAAAGTAATGTTGTCAGAGTAGGGGCCCACTGGGCTAACAGATCAAGGTCAGAGAGAATCACGCCTATGGCCATGACTGAGAAGAAACCCTCCTGGGGGAAGACTGAATGCTGAGCAGTCCTTATTCTGAGTTGTAATTCGTCACCTTCCCTAGGAAGTGCCACAATCATGCATATTGTCCCTGTGTAACGCCTGCCCTTTGCTAACCTCACAGAGAAGAAAAGAAGGCCCCAGGTCTGTACGGCGGTGTCAGAGTAGGCAAATGTGTTTGAGGAGTGGAGGCGTGTCTGGCTTCTGCTTCATTGGAATTGGTCTTGGGCTGATGTAAAGTCAGAGGAGGGCAGAGACTCCCCGAAACCATTCTCACAAACTCTTTTAAGTGGGTTGTTCCCAAACGTTTTTCCCTAGTAGCTATAGTTCCTGCTTTGATCAAATATTGATCTTTAATTTAATCTTTAGGAGACCTTGGTTACTTACTGCTTCCTGTGGTTGCTTGTGCATTTAAAGTCATGCTTGAGTTAATATTGATTTTAGACCATTTTCTTTTTAGTGGATGTGTTTTTCCTATAACTTTTTCTTTAGGCACTGCTTTTCTTGCATTTGAAAAATTTTTATACCAATTCAGAGGCAGAGACAGCCAGAATGGATACCAAATATAATCCATCAAATCTGTCTACAAAAGATACATTGTAGCCGCAAAGATATGAACAGGATAAAAATTAAAGGATGAGAAAAGATGTACCAAGAAAATAGTAAACAAAAGAGATTGGGAGCAGTAATATTAATAATATCTGCCCAAATAAACTTGAAGTCAAAATCCTCATGACGCAAAGAACATTATTAATTGAATTATGTCTCCCCTATACATGTGTTGCATATTCTAACCTCTTTGCCTGTGGTTATAATCTTATGTCTGATTCTAGGCCAATTTGTAACCACTAGGCTACCAGGGGTCTTATAATCCTATCTCATAATGGGTTATCTTTGTGATGATTGGAATTAGTGGAGGATATGTGTAAAGCCAGTCACTTTTGAGATATGTAAAGAGCTGACACAAGCCAGCAGAGTAGGAAACGGGATACAATAAAACCCAAAACACATGGCTACGCCCAAGCAGAAGCTAAACAGACCCTTACTTTCCTCCAGAGCTGACACTGAGAAAGAGACTGCTCCCAGCACAAATGTTCTGCCTCACATCTCCTTCACTGTGAGACAGCAAATTTGTTTGATAAAGCTATCTACTTTGAATACTTCTGGGCTGTGCACTAAAACAGTAACTGTTCAAAACTCCTAGCAGTTCCCCAGGAGAAAGACGAGGTTTCTGTTCTCATAAAGATGTCCCGGCTGAGAAACCCACAGGGCAGTTCCACTCTGGTCTGTTGGGATGCTATGAGTCAGCATTAACTCGATGGCTGTGTGTTGCTTTTGACAGGGGCCAGACCGTATTTTAAAGGGACCGGAACACTCTGAAAACAAAAGTCTGTTGTTCTTGCATTTCCTCTAACTCACGGTGCCCCCATGTGCATTCGATTAGGACTGTGTGTCATGTGGTTTTTTTATTGACTCATTTTTCTGAAAGTCAAACACCAGGCCTTTTTTATGCCTGACCCCTATGTAATCCAACCTCCGATTTTTCCATGAACAGCTAGGCACATTGATGCTTCCTGCTTCCCAGGATGACTTGGACCTTCTTGACTCTACACATTCATGAAAGCAAATCGTTGGCATGTTCTTTGAAGGCAAAGCTCTAGGCTGGACATAACTGCTTAGAGTAGAACTGCCTTGAGCAGGAGAGGAGCCAGAGTGGGAATGAGAAGAGAGAGTGCAGATAAACACATGGAGAAGCTGAACAGAGTCCAAAGGACTTAGCTCTTGACCGTGTTTCTAATATTCCTTGAACACAGCTAGCAAAGGAGCTCTGGAAAATATCTCCTCATGGGTTCCTCCTGTCTGCATGTTAGCAAACCCATTTCATGTTAAACAGCACATGATCACAAGCACATGCACAGCTGTCATATGGAAAAAGAAGGGACAGAATAGTGCTCCACAAACTTCGGAAAGGGTTGCAAACCCGAGCCCAGTACTGCGTAAATCAGGGAAACTCCATGTTGACGGAAGTGGATAATAGTTGAAAGTTGACTTTAGGGCCACACAGAGGCTCACCATATTATTCTTTCTCACTTCCACATTTAGTAAAAATATTAAATAATAATAATAATAATAATAATAATAAGTTATCCAGACATCTGATCAAGGAAATAAATGATGGTTTTGCATGTGGTAGCATCAACAACAATTTATAATAGTGTCTGAAAAGACTCAAAACCCCTTAATAAAGTGAAGTGAGATTTCTGGACATTTTATTCTTTTCTTTGTACTCTCATCTATTTAAAAAAATACTTATATATTAAATACCCTCATGATTAGACTTTTTTGCATATTCTAAAATGATGGTTCTGAGAACCACAGTATCTATTGCTATGTAATAATACATTACTATAACCTCAGTGGTTGCATTAAAGCAATCATCTCTCTCTTTTTCCTTAGAAAAATATCTATAATGGCAAAAATAGGTTATAAACTATATTTTTTTAAAGTTGCACTGTGTCCAGTATTCAAATCCTTTCCTGTTCCCTCTGATAATGCCATGGTTCTGGGTCCATCTGATGGATCTGATGCCTGCCTCTTGTTTCAGGTTTGGAGCCTGGCTCTGTGGTTATCTCTCAACAAGCGGTGGATGCCTGCTTCAAGCCTGAGTTTGAGCAGATTGTCCTGGGGAAGCGAGTTGTTCGAAGCACACACCTCAATGACCAGCTAGTACAGGAGTTGATGCGGTGTTCCAAAGAGCTGGACGAATTCCCCGTGGTCGTGGGGAACACCATGTGCACCTTGGATTTCTATGAAGGTGAGAGGGAGGGAGACATTGTTCGCCCCGGTAGCTCCACCAGTTCTTCTAATTGTGGGCTGAGATTCACGCCTGAGTTCCCATGATTTCAAGCTCTTCTCCAAGTCATGCTGGTTGATTGATCATGATGGTTTGTTGACAAATGGTGGGGAATGGATGACTTTAAGCTGCATCTGTCCAATGCGTAGCATATGGTAGGTGTTCCTGTCGTGTATATGCTCAAGGAGTGTCACGTTCTCTGCCTTCATGTACGCTGCAGGACAAGGTCGCCTGGATGGCGCTCTCTGTTCATATACTGAAAAGGACAAGCTACAGTACTTGAAGGCAGCCCATGACATTGGCATCCGGAACATTGAAATGGAGTCCTCAGTCTTTGCTGCTATGTGTGGGGCTTGCAACCTCCGAGGTAAGCAGCCACTTTCTTGGCCTCAAACTTCCATCCTCTTCTCTTGGACGCCAAAGGGCAAGCTCCAGTCTTTGCTTTGGCATGGCCAAGGTCCACGTTCTACTTTCTGACATCTGCTTACCCAGTTTCTCGGGTCATGTGAAGGCTAGAAGTCCAAATGCAAGACAGGATTTTTAGGAAAAAGTGCTCTCTGCCGTGTCTGGCAGACAATATCTTTCAGTTTACAAAAACCTAGCATTCCTTGATTCCTTGCTGGACATTGCATGGCATATAATTCCCCTCTTCTTTGTGCTTGCTTCTTTGCACTGAACCTGCTCTTTTTATATTTGAAGAGTTAACAGGATTGAGACACACCTTACCCTGTTTTGACTTCAATAACATATCTCTATCTCAAATGGAATTACCACGACAGATATAGGAGTTGGGATTGTAACTAATATATTTGAAGATACAATACAATCTATAGCATTATGTTTTTGAAATAAGTCCCTCTCTTCAAATATCCTGTGTTTATTGTAAAATGATAAAATGCCAGATTTCCAACATTCTAGCATGGGCTTTTCATTCTAACTGGTACAAGGAAAGCTTGTCTTGAGACTCAGGTCAGAGCATCCTGCCAAACAAAAATTACAACAAGTTTGATTTTCCAATTTCTTTGCATTTCTAGATGGTGGTTAGCCATACTCCAAATTCCCTACTTCCCTTTAAAAGTCCAGCTCTGCCTTGCACATAAACACTGACCAAAGTTTGCCTTTCTTGAGATGGATAGGAGAGCCCTGAGTTGGTCCTGGATTACTATGGTCATTTCTTTTGGAAGCAAAGGAAAAGGCAGAATAAGAATAATAGGGCAGCATGATGGAAGAAGAGACTTAAAAATGCCCCGACTCAGTGCCTTTCTTTATTATCTATTACATTCTCTCTGCCTGTCATTGTCTGATGTCTGAAAATTGTCAATATGTGCACTGTCTGCTTTCTTGAGGGTATGAATGGCTCTTGGTGCATGGTTACCTTTTAGTGAGCTCCATTAGAAGTCTCCATGCCTTTGACTTAGTGTGGCTCTCTCTTCTGCTGCAGCGGCTGTGGTGTGTGTCACCCTTCTCAACCGATTGGATGGAGACCAGATCAACAGCACCCATGAAGTGCTCTCAGAATACCAACAGCGGCCCCAAAGGCTGGTGGGCTATTTCATAAAGAAATGTCTTAAGAAAGCCTGACACTTGTGCAGCCACTTCTCTGAAGACTATCTACTTTGCAAATAAAATAATTGCCCCAATATCTCTTTGTATGAGTTGGGTTTCCGTTTATAAATAAAAATTCTATTGCATTTCAGAGGCAAGGAATCACTGATTAACTGCAGTTAAGTTTCATTAGAGAATTTTCAGCTGCATTAGCCTGATGTAGGTTTTCATGAAGATCATGTCTCTGAATAACTGAAACAGTCTTAGCAAAAAATTTCAAATCTTTACATTGTTAATGCTGTCAAAAGAAGAAATCTGATGAGTGTCAGAAAATATTTTATATATATATATATATATATGAAAAAAACAACTCTTTCACACACAGCAGACTAAATATCCTTTAAATTGATTCTAACTCACAGCAACCCTTTCTTGGGCTGGTCTCCCAAGAGTGTAAATCCTTACGGGGGCATCTTTTACTTCGGGATTGGCTGCAAGTTTAGACTGTTTATTTTGTAGGTAGCAGCCCAATACTTATCATGCTATCATGAGGTACTTTGGAAAATCTAAAGAACGGATCAGGAGATTGAAAAATGAATGCACATATAATATATAATTCACATATAAGTAGAATAACTGTTGTTGCTATGTGCCAATAAGTCGGTTTGAACTCTTAGCAACCCTCTGTACAATAGAACAACATATCGCCCGGTCTGCACCACCCTCACGGTTGTAATTATGTTTGAGCCAACTGTTGTAGCCACAGTGTCAAATATCTTGTTGAGATCCTTCCTCTCTCTTGCTACCCTCTGCTGTACCCAGCATGGTGTCAGCCTTCTCCAAGGACTACTTTCCTGATAATGTACAAAGTCTGTGAATGGAAGTCTTGCCATCCTTGCCTCTAAGGAGCTTTCTGGCCAGACTTCTTCCAAGATGGATTTTTTTGGTTATTTTGGGAATCCACGGTACTTTCAAGATTCTTTGGCAGCACAATAATTGAAATGCATCAGTTTTTCTCTGGTCTTCTTTATTCAATGTCCAACTTTCCTGTGCATATGAAATAATCAAAACTATCATGACTTCTGACAGACGCATTTTAGTCCTTAAAGTAACATCCTTGATTTTCAACTCGTTAAAGAGATTTTGTGCAGTAGGTTTATTCAATGCAATGAGTCATTTGATCTCTTGACTGCAACTTTGATGACCATTGATTATGGATCCAAACAAAAGGGAATCCTTGGCAACTTTGATCGTATCTCTGTTTACTGTGAGGTTCCCTACTGGTCCAGTTGTGAGGATTTGGGTTTCCTTCACCTTGAGTAGTAATCCATACTAAAGGCTGTAATCCTTGACCTTCACTGGAAAACTCCTCAAGTCTGCCTCACTCAGCATGCAAGGTTATGTCATCTGCATATTGCAGGCTGTTAATAAACTTTGCTCCAAACCTGATGCCACATTTTTCTTCATATAATTCATTTTCTCTGATTATTTGCTCAGTGTACACACAGAATAAGTATGATGAGAGAGTGTAAACCTGGCACACTCCTTTCTGAATTTTCATTCATGCAATATGCCCCTGTTCTGTACATGGTGTGTTGGTCCAGGTAGATTAGAGAAACAAATCCATAGACTCGTATATGGATATAAGGGTATGGTTTATATACAAGAGGAATATGACATTAAGAAAGCATCCCAACTCAGTCCAGTACAAAGTCACAGATCTGATATTAGCCCATATGCCTGATATCAGTCTATAATGTCTCCTTTCGACTCATGAAGTCACAGGCCAGTGGGTGCAGAGTCCCGGCGCTAGCAGGGGTCCCCCCATAGCTCCTCGTTTCCAGAGCTCAGGGTCCATCAACAGCATCCAGTGGTAGAAGCAACTCAGCATTGGCAGGGGTCTCCAGGTGGCTTCTCCAGCTTCAGAGGTTTGGCTCCATCAGGACCAAGCTGTGTGGCTTCTCCAGCTCCTCAGATGCCGCCATCTTGTCTTGTCCGTGATTAATTTTCTCTGAGGCTAACTCCCAACCACTGGGGAGATAACTTCTCATCTCAAGAGGGAAATATCGTGAGATTCCCTAGAAATCTCAGGAGAAAGCCATGCCCACATGGAGGCCTCATTGGCTACTCAATGGCTAGATTAACAGGCTAGACTCCACCCCTACATCTCAATCATGAAATTAACATAAGCACATGACTGCCACACACAATATTACTGGTCAAGTTGTAAGGATTCTGCTTTTGTTTACACTGAGTTGTGATCCAGCTTCTCTGGTTAGATGCTCAGTATACAGATTGAATCAATATGGTGAGGGAATATAAAATTGCACACACATTTTGCTGAAAACTGTATTTCTTCTGTTAGTAGAGTGAGGTAAGACAAATCACTGAACCTAGCTGAATCAGCTGATGAGTTTAACTTCCTGACCTCATGGCTACAAACCCGACATTCATGGGCGAGAGGGTACCTCCAGTAAAACCAGGAAAAAAGCTCCACTGGGTGCAGCTTTCATAGTATGCATCTTCCCCACTAGGCATGCTTAGCAACAAGCTCTAAGTTAGTGCACCCACTGGCATTGCCTGGGAAGGTTCTCTCTGATGACAGTGAATTTTTTCATGAGAGCAGTTTTGATCAAACCTCGTTTTCTATCATGGCTGATTTAAGAGTACAGCGTGCGACTATGAAATTTTGTTTCCTGCTCTGGAAAAATGCTGCAAAAAATATGGTGATGTTCAGCATAGCCTTAAAGGACAGTGCCATGAGAGAAACTCGAGTGTATGAGTGATTTTCTCATTTCAAAAAAGTGAAATATCAAATGATGGCAAATCTCATTCTGATGCCTATCAACTTCCCCAAAAGATGACAATGTCGACTCAATTCACCCACTTGTCCTCAAAGACTGGTAATGGACCATGGAAGAGATGGGAAAATTATCTGGATTATTTTGGAGCTCTGCTCAGCAAATTTTAACAGAAGATTTGGGCATGAGAAGGGCGGGTGCAAAATTTGTGCTTCTGGTTCTGACTAGCCAAAAGAGCATTGAGTAGAAACAGCCATGATTTGAAACAACAGCTCTGAAATGCCCCAGGATTATTTTTTCCCAAGGTCAATTCTGATGACAAGACATGATGCTAATTTTAGGAATCCAAACACAAATATCAATCAAGCCAGTGGAAGACTCCATCATTATCTTGTGCCCCCAAAGCTCATGAAATATGAAATCAAAGATTACGATGATTCATATATATGTGTATATATATATATATATATATATATATATATATATATATATATATATAATTTTATGTGAGGGGATTAGTGCATTTGGAGTCAGTTCCATCAGCTCAGACTGTTAATCAAGCTTTTTATTTAAAGGTTCTAAAATGACTGCATAGTAATGTGTGACCCAAAAAGTCCTGATCTGTGGCAGAAGGGAGACTGGTTTTGCCACCACAACAATGCCCCTGCTCATACAGCCATCTCAGTATGGCAGTTTTGGCAAAAATCAGCATGCCCTTCTTGTTCTACACCCCCACTCATCTGACATCACTCTGTGAGACTTCTTTTTTTTCTTCCTGCCAATGTAGAGGGACATGAAAGTACAGTGATTTGATGGCATAGAAAAGGTGAAGAAAAAACAGGGAAGTGCTGTCAACCATGCAAATCAAGGAGTTTGAAAATGTTTCCAAGAATGGAATTGCAGATTTGACAAATGTATTAAGTGTAATGGAGAGTGCTTTGAAGGTGATAAGGTTGTTGTGTTAAAATTTTTTTTCTTTTTTTTAAAAAATAAACATCATTTTATTAGGGGCTCGTACATCATTTTCCAATACATAAATAAGCATACTGTGACAAGAACCCTTGAACGTCCGCTGCCGTCATCATTCTCCAAACATCCGCCCTTTCCCCCAGCCCCTGGTGCCGGTTCCTCCAACCCCTCCCCTGTTCCCCTGCTCTCCCACCCCCATCAACCCTCAATACTTCATAAATTATTCTTATTCTGTCATATCTTACCCTGCCCGACACCTCCCTCAACCCACTCCCCCATGCCCGTCCTCCAGACAGGTCATATGTAGATCTTTGTGGTTGTTTCCGTCTCTACCCCACCCATCCAGTAGTTCCAATCTGGTCATGTAGATATGTACAGCCACTGTGGAAAGCACTCTGGTGATATTTAATGAAAATGGAAGTTGAACTACCCTATGATCCAGCTACCCCACTATTGGGCATATATCCAGAAGAGGCAAGAAATAAACCACAGCCAGTGGTATGCACGCTAATGTTTATTGCAGCACAATTCACAATTGCAAAGACTTGGAAGAAATCTAAATTTCCATCAGTAGATGAATGGATCAGCAAACTCTGGCACATACCTACAATGGAGTACTATGCCTCACTCAAAAGCTCAGATGAGCACATGAAACACATCTCTTCGTGGGAAGAATTGGAGGAAATTATGCTAAGTGAGGTCAGTCAATCACAAAAGGAGAAGTACTGCATGCTCCCCCTGAGGTAAGTAGAAACAGTATGGTGAGTATAAAAGAGAAAACTTCTGTAGCATAACAGTTGGTCCAAGAAGTAGGGGGAGGAGGGAGGACCAAGCCCAGGGAGGTACACGTTGGATGCAACACAGTAATGGGAGAAAGATGAGGGGATAGGGAGGCAAAAGGGAGTTCAAAAATGAAAAATTTTAAATACATAGCTTTGAAAAAAAATTCTCCACTTTTTTTTGGGGGGTACCCCCTTGATTAACCCACGGCAACCCCAGGGACATTGGAACCCTCTCTTACTGCTAGGATCACTGCCTTTTCTAGGATTGCGATGTCCCTTCTCTTCTAATACTCTTCCCTCACTCTTTGCAATCCAAATCTGAAAGAGAAAATGGTATCAGAGCTTAAATTCTGAGCTCCTGATTGCAGAGGGAAGTGAATGATAGTGGGAACCCAAAGTCCATTTTCAGGGTCCCTACCTCGGTTAAACCTCTGATGAATCCCCTCTGATCATACTTGAGAGCAGTGAATACCCTTGATATCAGAGAATGTTACTCTGTTTTTAAATAATCTTATTTTTGTGATTTTTTTCTGCGTCCTTTTCCCATCATTGGTGGTCTTAGGTGTGTGTGCAAGTTTTCCAGTGTATGAAGACTGGGATGGGTGACCTATAGAGACAGTAATTGGATTAGGGACTTATTTGGGGAGGGGCTTGGAAATAAACGGGGAGCTAAAAATATATACAAGAGAAGAAAACATTCTGGAACTGACTGTTGAGATGATTATACAACTCTTTAATATGACTGAACTATGGATGTGTAAGGTATGTGAACCACATGTCAATAAAGCTCTATCTAAAACAAACAAACAACCCAAATCCTCACAACTGGATCAATAGGTGAAATGGAGAAAAGACTGACATTGCCAAGGATGCTGTCTTGCTTGAATTCACAAACCATGTGCATGGAAACCGAAGTCAACAGATCAATGGAGCAATCAAGCATTTAGCAAATCCACTCATAAGACTGCTTTACAGTGCTGACAAGCAGGAGTGTCTGAGGACTAAGATGTGCCCAGACCACCTCATGATGTCTGGGACAGAGATGACTGGAGGGCCATGGACAATCTCGAAACAGCCATTTAATAGCCAGCTGCTCTGAGAGCCATGAAGGGAGAAATAATAGCTACGCTAGGAAGTCTGCTCAATGGAGTGGCCACAGGAGTACTTTACTGTGGCAAGACTGGGATGTGACCCCTCAGAACTCAGGCACTTTCTTCAACACCAACAGAACCATGCTCTTAACTTCATATTTTGACAAGTACAAGCCTCTCAAAATTAGCAATCTTTTCCTTTTCTTTTTGTTGGAGACGACGTTGTTTGTCACCAAAGGCCTCAAGTTCATTTCAGTTTGACAGTTCTGTGTGAAGAGAACAGTACCTCCCTACAGGGTGAACAGTTAATATTTTTGGAATTAATTAATATTTTGGAATCAATGTGTCTATATAGGAGACATATTTCTGACCAATTTTTATATTATAAGATGAAATCTACAGAAAGAGCTTTTAATAAATAACATTTATCCATCAACCATTATGGATTAGGCACTTTACACGAAGATCCAATCTATTCCTCTCATCAATTCTTTTTGTCTCCAAATCACAGATGAGAAGACTGAGGCTTAGCAAGCCCGAAGCCTGGTTTAGGTGGCCTAGTTGGCAGTGGGAGGTGGTAGACAGTGTCCATTGGTGGTACTCATGTGCACATACTTAATATGGGGGCTAAACCATGAGTCCTTTTTACTGCTGTCAATTTGGGATTAGATAGGATTAAGAGTGAAGGGGTGGAGCCTAGTCTGTCAATCAGATATAGCCAATGAGAACTCTGTGTGGACATAGCCTTCTCCTGAGAATTCTGGGAATTTCTGGATTTCTGTCTTGGAGGCCAGAAACAGATATTCTCTCTCTCTTGCTCCCTCACTCAGGTGCTCTCCAGTCCCTTGGAGACTCTATACTGACAAAGCTCACTCCCTGAGAGACGCTCTAATGAGAAGACACATGGCAACATGCGGATAGACCCCCTGCACTAGGAACTCAGGAAGCGACATGGAGACCCCTGTCAGTACTAAGAAGCTTACATGGAATCGAAGACTTCCTACCCGCTGACCTGTGATCCTCCTGCATTTGACATCAGTGCTTCATGAGTCTGAAGAGGACTTTATAGAACAGTATCAGGCACATGGGCTATATTGGACTTATGGGCTTGAACTGGACTGGGTTGGAATACTTTCTTAATGTGCAATTATCATGATTTAGAACGCTCTCTTATAAACATATGAGTTTCTTTGGATGTGTTTCTGCTGTCTAGCCAGATTAACATACTTCACATAAAAAGGAGAAGTCAGTCATCAACTGTACCATCAGAATCATTCAGGTGCTAGCAGGCCTGGATTCTTGTTTGAAAGTTCCCTTCAAGGATGTTGCTTCCAAAATTGTTTCCTTTATAACGATGAACCCAAGACTGGTCCTAAGGAGGTAGAGTCCCCGTGATTTTGTCCAAAGTGCCATATCACTTCATTATCCCTGATATCAACCACTCTTCCCCTTAGTAAAGTCCCTCATGTCCCAAGGCTCCACAGTTCGCTGCAATTTCTTATAGCCCTCACAAACCATTAAGGACATGGCTTGTGTGATTGTAGAGGCTGGAAAGTTTCAAACTTGAAGTTCCTACTGCGTGGTCAGCAGTTTGAAACCACCATCAGCTCGACAGGGAGAAAGACGGGGCATCTTACTCCGGTAAGCAGTTACAGTCTTGGAAACCCACCAGGGGTCTCTGTGAATCTGCAGTGACTCAATGGCAGTGAGTTTGGTTTGGGGTCCACGGAGGATTTACAAAATGGAGAACTTTGACTAGAAGATGACGAAGTAATTACATTGCAGTAGTTAAAGATAATTTTCCCCCAAAGCAGAAAGGGAGATGAATGATTCATGAAGATATAATGAATATGTATGGGGAATGAAATCAGTCCTGCCAACAATAGATTTCTCTACCAATAAAGAAAAGAGCATTCATAATTTTCCTCTGACAATTTCCCCCTACAGTGAAGCAGATATTAGAACATAGTAGAAGTCAAGTCAGAGAAACACAACTTAACATTGAGTCGTGAACAGTGGAAAAGATGGTGCAAATACTGGCAGAACCAGCTTCCTCCCATTGTGTGTGTGTGTGTGTGTGTGTGTGTGTGTGTCTGTGTAGGGAAGCTAAAACTCCAAAGGGACTTCGATGCCTGTTGACAAGATTTAGTTTCAGTTGCTCAGTAGAGTCCCAGAATTTGAACAATACTTGCGCTCTCCCTGAAGCACAGACAGTCCTGTGGCACGGGGGAGAGTGGGGGTGCGTATCTGTGAGGACCTTTTAGGATTGATTACAGATGAGCAAACCCTGTGTCAGCAACTCTCTGGCCTTGAGCTTGGTTTCTTTTTCTATAGTATTTAACTCACAGGATCCTTGTGAAAATAGATGGCATGAGGTGTGTACAGCCTGTATATGGAGGGGGCTCATTAATAGATGTGAATTTTCCCCCATAAAGAACAGTGTTCGGGCTGAGCCCTGGTGGTGTTGTGGTTGTGCTCGGAACTGCGGCCCACTGGGTTGGAGGTTCAAATCCAGCAGCGCTCTCCAGGAGCAAGGTTGTGCCTCCTATTCCTACCACCAGGGGGCAGTGATGCCCACACACAATAAAAAATCAAAGAGCAAAGTCCTTAATAACTGCTTTTCTTGGGGTATGGTTTTGGTTTGCTTTCCTTCTGGTACAGGAGGGTCACGTGGGCTATATAACTTTAGCCCACTGCCTGGCCTGTTGTTACCACTGTCTGCCCCAGGACAGGGATGCATGCTTTCTTTTTGTCCCTCCTGCAGGTCAATCCACAATGACTCAGCTGTGGATTTGACCTCCCTATCCTGAGGCTGCCTCAGCCAGGATCGGCAGGATCAGCATCACCTGAGGACAGGAGTCAGACAGCGTGACTCAGGAGGCATTGGAGGAATGGGAAGCAGAAGATGGTACTGGTAGAGAAGGCAGGGTGCTTGATGTCCTTCCAATGGTGTGTCCCATGGAGGCAGATCACAAAAAGAGGATATGGGGGAGATAGAAAGAAAGGGGCACTGCTGTAGTTATGAGTTTATACATATGCCTGCAATAGCTGTCATCAAAATATTTTTCACAATAAGTTCAATAATCAAAACTTTAGAGAGCAATGGTATTCTACAAGGTGAAAGGTTTGGTTTATCAAGCACAGGATGCAGAGTTTACGTCATGTCACATTCACCACAGAATGAAAACTAGAGCAGGAAGAAACGTGTGTGAGGTACAAGGGCGTGAACTGGACGTGGATGTGGATGGAAGGAGATGCTCAGTCAGAAGATAGAGACTTCTGTCCCCAAGACTGGGCGAGTGTGTGCTTTCTTTCCCTTGGGATGTAGCTTTTAAGAAAAAAGAGTCATGCTTTATTTAATTAATTAATTAATTCATTCATTCATTTTGTCATTTTATTGGGGGCTCATACATCATTTCTCACGATACATAAATACATATATTGTGCCACGCTTCTTCGCATGCCTGCTGCTGTCATCATTCTCCGAACGTCCACCTTATCACCCAAGCCCCTGACATCAGTTTCCCACCCCTTGCCCTCCATCCTTGCTCCCCACTCCCCCACCAACCCTCAACACTATATAAATTATTATTGTTTTGTCATAACTTACACTGTCCGATGTCTCCCCTCTCCCTCTCCACCAATGCCTGTCCCCCCAGTAGGAAGTTATGTATATATCCCTAAAGTTGGCTCCCCCTCTCTATGCTACTTTTCCTCCACCCTTCCAGCAGATTCACTCCTACTACTGGCCCAAAGGGGTTCATCTCTCCTGGATTCCTGCATTTCCATTTCCCATCTCCACAAGTGTACCTCCTCCAGTCTAGCTGGATTTGTAATGTAAAACTGGGACCATGACAGTTCGGGAGAGGAAGCCTTCAGGAACAAGAGGAAAGTTGTATGCTTCATCACCACCTCACTGCACCTCACTGACCTATCTCCTCCCCATGACTCTCTTGTGAGAGGGTGTCCAATTACTTACAGGTGGACCTTGAGTCCCCACTCTGCTCTCCCCCTCATTTGTAGTGATGAGATTCTTGTTTTTTGATGCACAACAGTGGGGCAGGAAGAAGGCAGAAGGAAATAGAAGAAGGAACTAGAAGGCAAAGGACACTTGAAGAGGTCTAAACACAGATGTGTACATATGTAAATATAAGCATATATTATACGGAAGAAATAAATCCAGATACATATATTTATACGTTTAGTAATAAGGTAGAAGATAGACCTTGGACCCCTATACAGACACTCTCCCTCAAGGCAAGAGCACTTTGTTCTACTAATCTGGCATTTCAGAATGCTCACTGGCCCAAGGTAGTCTTTGAAGTCAAATAGGTTCATAAGCAAATGTGGAGAAGAAAACTCATGTTCCCCAGCTATCAAAGGATATAGAGTCTGGGGTCTCAAAGCCTGGAGATGGCCATCTAGCTGAGAAGTATCCAAAACCTAAACAAATGGCCATCTAACTGAGAAGTATCCAAGCCCACATGGAGGAAGTGTCCATGAGGTGTCAAAAGGACCAGGCCTGAGGCATCAAGCCGTGAAAAATTGTATCACTATAAGCGATCTGTCATGAGACAATCACTGAGGACATGTGGGCATTGAGCAAGAGTGGTAAAAATGGCTGATGGTACCCGGCTATCAAAAGATACAAAATCTGAGGACTTAAAAATTTGAGCATGAACAAATGGTTATATGGCCTAGGAACAACAAAGCCCACCTTAGAAGATACATACCAGCCTGTGCAACCATGAGATGTAGAAAAAACCAGATATCAGGCATTGAAGAACAAAAATCATATTATTGTGTGCCCACCCTCCCAACAAGATTGTTGAAGACGGAAGGGACCAGATGCAGTCAGAGAGGAGGAATCTGATGGCACCCAGCTACCACATGATAAAGTACCTGGGATCGCGAAGACTTCAGGATGAATGGATGGCCATCTAGTCCAGAAGCTGCAAAGCCCACATGGAAGAAACACACTAGCATGTGTGATCATGGGGGCTGGGGGTGGGGGAGGGGGTGGGGCTGAAGGGAGCAGATATCAAGAGTCATGCTTTAAATAAGTTTTAAAATGAGAAATGTTTCACCACTGAACATAATTTGTCACTGTATCAGACAGTTGTAAAGCTGTTGTAAAGCTGGAATCACATTTAAAATTTCTAGGTTATTTTTTCTTTTCATTTAGCAGTTTAGTGTCTAGTAAATGATCGCATATGGATGGGGAAGGTTTGTTTGTTTGTTTGTTGTTTGTTTGTTTCTCTTATCAGCTTCTGATTTCATAACTTGAGATCAAATGTGGTTGGCATAACCTGAGGACATGAGTCACAGTATTAATGAAGAGGACCGGAGACACAAATGCAGATGAACTGGCTTTCACCTTGGGCGACCACTCAGTGGGGAAACTTGGGATTGGTGTCTCATCACGACACTGTCCAAGTGGCAGGGAATGTATGGAGAAGGCACAGGGTGAGCAGGCGGGAAGGGTCGATGGCATCTGCTGGTGGCATCTCACTGGCTCAAGAAAGAGTTGGGCATCTGCAGGTGTGTGTGTAGCCATTTTCAAGAACCAAGATGGGAACCAGTTGGGGCTTGAAATACAGATGGGTCATAGTGCATAGCTTTTACCTGGGAAGAGAGGGGGCAAATAAGACACATTTGCATCTGTGGACAGTATAGGTGCATAAAAAGAAGATGGTGAAGCCATGTGCTCTTTGAACAGCATGGCTAATTTTCAGCTACTTCCCCATCATCTCCTGCATCATGGTTACAGGGACTGGCAAAAGATACGAGGTATCTGGAAATGCAGGCAATCAAATCTTAACAATAAAAATTTACCAGACATGTATAACAATTATCTTTTAAACATTGATCCTATTGTGTATCTCTTATGACCCTTTCAATGGCAAAACTGGACACATTTACTAGCAGACTTGAATGCATCTGTGCATATCAGTATATTATTCTTTCTCTAAAAAGTCTTCATTTTATTTTCAGTAAGTTATCTAAAAATGTAATCAGTATCCATATTCCACAAAACGTGATTACTGAGAGCAAAGTTTGTTTAAATATTCTAAATTTTAATCCAAATGTTCCATATTTTCCCAAATCTAAATTTAGCTCTTTGAGAATATGTACAATTCATAAATTATTAAGGGTCCTTTGGGGGCAGGGTAGGGAGGGAGGAGAAATATGGGTAGATTCCCAGGGCCTAAGTGGAGGGAGGATGTTTTGAGAATGATGATGGCAACAAATGTGCAAATGTGGTCTGCATACAATTGATGTATATATTGATTGTGATAAGGGTTGTATGGACTCCCAACAAAATGATTTATTAAATCAAAAAGAATGTATCAACTAGTTTTACTTTAAGACAAAATTACCTTTTTTCTTAAATAAGACACATCCCACAATGTCAAACTTAGGTTACTCAAAAAGATTTCATGTTCAAGGTACTCATAAACACAAGAACCTCTGCCAAAATGATTTTCATTTTATTAAATCTTAGTAATAGTGAGGTTTTCTAAACCAGATAGGCATTTATATATCTTTGGAATAAATTAGAGTGAATTCTCTGCAGAAATATTATCAGCTAATTTAACAATACCATTCAAGTTAAAATTATATTTTAACTACCTTTGCATGGATCAAGATTTTCAGAGAAATCAATTGAGAACAACTTGTTTGTTTTTAGACCTTGTTATTTCAATAGAAATGACATATACATATTTATATATAACTGTTCGGCTTTTATTTCATAATCATAAACTTAACTCTGCTTTCCAGCTGGACTTAGGTGGAATAAGAAAAGTAAGAAATCCGAAGAACTGGAGTGAGAGCACAAAGATGAAATTATATTACAAGCACATTGGGAATAGAAGGGTGATTTCCCAAGATGCACAAAGAATGGTCTTGAAAGTCTGCAGTCCTCAAGAAAGCAGGCAACCTACAGCTTCTGTCCTCTGACCAGCTTATCTGCACTGGATTTTGCTGGCGGCACTGTGCCCTTTCTTTTTAGTGACTTTTGAACTCGAGAATCCACAGATTTGAAAACTTTCAGGACAGTAGCTTATCCAGGAAGAACCTTATACTGTACCTCCAGTGGGGAATCAACAACTTTTGCTATTGTTAAACACAGAACCAGAACTCTGTACTGGTATAACAACCTCCACAAAGGCAGTGCTGGGGAGAGGCGAAAGAAATGATTATTATGCCAGAGGCAAAAGAAATGATTATTATGCCAGAGTTCAATATGTATAAATTTTGTTAAAACTTATAAATCTACAGACATATGCAAACACTAGTAGCGGTGCTAAAATACAATCATCAGATAAATGCAAGTACTGCATTCTAGAATCTAGTTTCAGTTTCCTACAAGTTCAACTGTTGTTCTTCTATGACTTTTAAGGGATTATCAAAGGTATTTTTATGTACATCTAAAGGTAGCAACTGTAAGCAAACATACAGTGCTAAGAATGTACAGGGTTAGGGGGACATACAGCAAGATTTAATAAATGTCTCAGAGAGGCAGATTCCAATATGTTGTGGTAGTTATATAATCTGGTGTCAATTTGGGACTTGCGAGGATGAAGAATGAAGAGGTGAAGTCTACGCTGTCAATCAGGTCGTAGTCAATGAAACCTGAGTGGTCATGTCCTTTTCCTGAGGATTCTGGGAACTCCCATATTCCTCCCAGGAGTCAGAAAACTCTCTCTCTCTCTCTCTCTCTCTCATCTCACTCCATTGGAGACTCTTTACTGAAAAGCCTCACTCCCTTCAAGACATTCCTGAGGAGAAGCCACATGAAGTTACCCTGAGGCAGTCAGTGTTTGGGAGCTAAAGAAACCACATGGAGACCCCTGCCAGCACTGAGAAGCTTACAACACCACTGGATCCATAAAACTTCCAACCCACTAGCCTGTGATCTTCCTGCATTCAGGATCATTGAATGTATTTTGTAAGTCTGAAGAGGACTTTATAGATTGGTGTTGGACATATGGGTTAATATTAGACTTGTGGCCTTAATCTGAACTGGATTGATTGATAGTCAATTGCTCTGGTATATGAACATCTTACACATGTGGGTGTCTGTGAATTTGTTTCTCTAGTCTACCTGGACTAGCATGCGTGGATCTCAAAATAAAAGAACACTTGGGTCTCACAGAAATTCTTAGATCTGTGGACATGTTGTTCCCAAATCCCATTCTTGCCAGAGTCCTGTTGTGAAAGGTAGCGTTGGATCCCATTCTTATTGCCATATGGACTAGGAAAAAGTACCCAGATCCAAATAACTTCAATAAAGACCATTTATTAAATATTAAGCAGGACAAAGACCTCTTTATCTAATGTGGAAGTCATCATAATTCATTAATAATCTCTCATAGTTATTTGGGGCATAATATAAAGTTGAAATGAATGACAACATGCCAACTTCTGGCTGTTATGGCGCTTTTTCTCATTAGAGTATATGTTTGTTTACTGAAGTAACAAATGCATGGAAATAAAAATGTAGGAGTTCATTAAGGAAAAAGAATAAAGGGTACAAATTTGTGATTTCCATATTGAGTGGCTGCCCACCCACCCATTTTAGAGAGAACTTGGGTTAGAAGTGATATTTTAATGACTGGTTCACCAAGCTCAATGAAAAATTAAGTATTGTTGTGCCAAACCAGTGCAAACTGGCCACATTCCCCCACTGATGCAGAGGTACATGAATCCAACAAATCCAAGGCCAACCATCCATGGTTGACTTCTTGATCAGATGTCAATTAAACAGATCAAAGGACAAGACAGAGGAAGCAATCCAGCAAGAGGCAAAGAGGCATGCTCCCTTTGCTCATGGTCTCTCTTAAAGCCAAGGGCTCACCCCCAAAAGAGGTATGATCAGATCTACAGACTGATTGATGGTCTAGGCTTCAGCCTACCTTGACTAAAGTATGTCTAGTTGACATGAATTCAAACCATCATAGATCACTCCTTGTCAACTTGAGGCCAGTATACAGCACTTTAGCCATATGCAATCTCCAAACAAAGACAATGACAATATGAAATCATACTTGTGCCTAACATGATACAACCAACATCATACAACTGAAATTGCACTCCATTTTCATCATATATTTCATAAGTGAACATAATAAAAATATTTGATTATACATACAAGTAGACATTACTCATAACAATTACTGTCCTTGTTTCTGAAGCTGGTCATGAAGCTAATATTTAGATACACCATCTTCGGAGACCTATTCTGTATTTCCTTTGCCCTTAGCAGACATGTCACCTGGTTGTGGTTATCTGCCTGGGGCAGTGATGAGTCTGGGATACTAGTTGTCATTTACAACTTGGGGCCTGTAGTTTACCATTGACAGTAATCATAGGGCATGTTGATCAAAGTACTAACAGACTACCTAAAGCAGTGACTCTCAACCTTCCTAATGCCGTGACCTTTTAATACAGTTCCTCATGTTGTGGTGACCCCCCCTCCAACCGCAAAATTATTTTTGTTGCTATTTTGCCCCTTTGTCTCTTGCTGGCAAAATTTTGCTACTGTTATGAATCAGGCAGCCCCGGTGAAAGGTCTTGTCTATCTCCCAAGGGGTCACAACCCACAGGTTGAGAACCACTAAAGGATGTCCTAGATGCCTACATAGTCTTCCTTACCTTCATTATGCAAGATGAATCCAATTCCCCCTGGGTAATTAGGATTAAATACACCACTCAATGCAATAATACCTTTATTTGCCTTTTGATCCAGAGGCATGAGGATTCTGAAATATCCAGCAGGCATTCTTAATTTTCAGATCAATGGAATTTGTGTTACCTCTTCAAGTGGGACTATTCTATCTTTGGAACTATATCTCCAGACCTGGAGAGCAGACAATTATAGGGACAAGAAGCAAAACTGTGGCGAGTGGGTCATTGGTAGTAATAGTTAGTGGTCCCATTCCCTTGGGTCCAGGACCCATAATTCCCAGCTATTGGAGATATAGCCCTATATACTGCAAATAGGTTTAGAGTATATAGCACCTCCTGGAGATAATTGTCCCAAACTTGCAAGGGGATGCCACCTAGCTGGTGCTGTAATTTAAAAGCTCATTCTATTTTTCCATCAAGTCATTTGCTTTCAGGATGATAGGGAGCATGGTACCGCCAGTGAGTTCCATGAGTAAGGCTTCATTGCTGCACTTCATTTTCTGTGAAATGAGTCCCGTTGTCTGAGGTAACACTTTGCAGGATATAATTTCAGAGAATGAGACATCCTGAGAGCCCATGAATGGTAGTTTTGACAGAAGCATTGTGGGCCCAGGGAAAGCAAATTAGTATCCAGTGTCTTTTCTAGTAAGAATAAAAGGCTTCCTTTTCTTTTCTACTCTGCCTGCCACCAGCTTGCTGGTTGATTCCCTCCAGCCAAGGAATACCCCCATATCTTGGACTTGGTGTCGGACTTTGCTGCTGGCAGATGGGGCATCCACAGTGGCAGTAGTCAAGTCAGCTTTGGTGAGTAGAAGTCCATGTTACCGTGCCCATACATAACTGTGGCCACATTTTTTTTTCCACCCTGCTCCCCTCTAGTGGCCACTTTTTCATAACTATTTTCCACAGAACATGCCATTCTATCCATGTAACCCTTCAGTAGTCAATCACATGAGACACACATATCTTCACTCTTTTTGGTCCATTCAGAATGGTGTATTAATATACCTCTTTATCCACCTCCTCGTCACTAATCAGTCCAATCATGTCACTTCCAAGTCCCAGACCATCCAGCCAAGCCATTTGTCAAAACCTAAGAATTAGTATATAACCACAGGTCATTTCTCCTTTCAAGCAAACTGCATGACCAACTGTACCCCTTGAAGTTCTGTCTCTCCAGAGGGTTTCACTTCACCACAGTCTTTCAGTGAAGTCCCAGAAAGGGGCTGTAGTGCTGCTCATTTCCGTTTATGAGTGATATCTGTATATTGTACAGCACTAAACCAAGCACTAGCTTTCCTTCCTCAGTCAACTAATCACAAGGAACTACCCAAGAGGTACAGATTGGAAGAAAGGTGGCACTGTGATGAGAGGGAATCATAAGCAATTCAGCCACTTCATGCAGCTGACCTATCCTTTCTTGTCCTGCTCTAGTCCAGTCTCATATATACCATTTCCATTTAATGATAGAGTGCTTCTATACATGCTCAGCATTATGACTCTGGGGTTCAGATAACACACAGTTTAGGATGCGTAACTCAGATCACATGGTGACTTGGTGACCCATGGTGAAGTGTCTAACTTCCATAACTGGCTAAAAATCTTTTCAAAAGAGGATTAGTTGTCTGTTGAGGATGGCAGAGCTTTGCTCCCAAATCCTGTAAGGGCTGCTGTAATTCCCTACCCAAAGACCCCCAAGCTACATTTCTATCTGCCAGTGACACCTCAAACCCTATCTGATCCATTGGATCTTATGGCCCAAGTAGCAGACAGCAGGCTGAACCTTCTGAAGAACCTTCTCTTATCCACGGCCCCACAAAAAACTGGCAGTGTTTCAAGTCCCTTGATATAGAACCTGGAGTAGCACAACCCCATGAGAACTATATGGCCTCCAAAATTTGAAGAGGTTCACTAGATCTGTTTTTTTTAGTGTGGGAGGGATCAGATTCAATAATTCATCCTTTATTTTTAAAGGAACATGCCAACAGGCTCTACACCACTGGATAACGACATTTTACTGAAGTGTTAGGCGTCTGGCTTTTTGTTGTGTTAATTTTCCATCCTCCAGCACAAAGGTGTTTTACCAATGAGTCTAAATTCATCGATATTTCTTCCTCAGTAGGCCCAATCAGCAGGGATGTCATCAATGCAATGTTATTTTATGGCAAGGAAAGGCTGTCAAGATTCCTGTGAAGTAACTGTGGGGGGTTGACATAACCTCACGGGAGAGTTGTAAAGTGGTATTGCTGTCCTTGCCAGCTAAAAGAAAATTGCTTCTGGTAATCCTATGAAACTGGACTTGAGACAAGGTATTGGCCAGGTCAAGAGCTGCATATCATGTGCCAGGAGAAATATTAATTTGCTCAAGCAACAAAATCACATCTGAAATAGCAGCTGCAATAGAAGTCACTATCTGGTTAAGTTTACAATAATCTACTGTCATTCACCAACTTCTACCTGGTTTTGGCACAGGCCAAATAGACAAGTTAAATGGGGAGGTGGTGGGAATCACTGCCTCTGGATCCTTCGAGTCTTTGAAGGTGGTATTCATTTCTACAATTCTTCCAGGAATGTGATATTGCTTTTTTAATTATTTTTCCTAGGCAAAGGCAGTTCTAATGGCTTCCACTTGGGTTTTCCTAACATAATTGCCACCATTTCCATGTTTCAGGAATCAAATAGGAGTGTTTCTACTATTCTACCAGCTATTGAGTGTGTCTATTCTAAACATGCATCCTAGAACTAGAAAATTACTACAGTATGTGTCTGGGGTCCCATTGAACCCATTGTGAGAAGAACCAAGCCAAGAGGGTCTTCAAATCATTTTGGGTCTCCTGAGATTGGCATCAATTCAGAAACAGTGTTCAATAACCCAGGAAAAGTCCAATTATTTCCTTTGCTCCAATGAACAGTCACTCTAGTGGAAGTCCAAAGATCCCTTTTGAAAAGATTGGGAGAAAAGACTACAACTATAAACTTCTGGTGGTATAGTGAGGTCTATACTGAAAGGGACCAGGCCTCTGCTTCATGCAAGGCATATGGGTCTATAAACTGACTAAGTGGAGAATTGATTTGAGTTAGGCTGCCATTCATCTGACCTAGATTTTTCATGCTTGTAGAGGACATATTCCATAGGTTTCCCATATGTTCTACCCCTAGGAACACCTTGCCTTCTCCATAGCTGCCTTTGAATCAGGCAATTCTGATTACTACTCTGATACTACTATCCATTATGGTAGCCATGCTTTCTTTGTCTCTTGTTCCAGTGTTGCCACTTGGCCTCTACCCCCACAGACCCAATCAGCCCCATTGCAGGCAAATGTCTTAATTCATTTCGGGCACTTACCACTGTCAAACCTGGCTGACATAAAATCACCGTCACGAGAGTCTCCAGAGATGCTGACCGGTCCTTCAGAGATTTGTTTTTGAGTGCTTTGGTAAGAAGCGTGTCCTTTGAACACTTTCTCAGCCGGTCTTTGGGTGTATCCTGATAAATCCACTCTAACATGTCAATTTCTCTAAGCCTCTGGGTACCTTCTTCTAAAGCATAATAAGATAGGTTCTGGCACTTCTGGTAGTTTCTGGCAGGTTAGTATAGGCCATCTCACACACCAACCTTTAGGCACTGAATGATGAGCCTGTACTTGGTGGGACCATATTGATAAACTCACACTGATCCAAACTTATGTTCCTTGCACTATTTTCGACACCCATAACAATGATCTCTGCACAAATTATCCTCATTTCTCTCTGTACATATTTTAATACTCTAGCAGTTCTTTAGGGACACAGAATATTTTTTCCCAGATTAGCATTTGAATCTCTTCTTTGGGGACTCTCTGTGATTTATGTCTAGCTATAAGTCTATAGGGAATAATGGGTGGGGAAGGTGTTTCCTGACAACATGCAGCAGTACCTTTTAAGGCAACTTCCTCAGACAATGATCCAGAAACAGCCTATGTGCCACGTCAGCAGGTATTGATGGATTATTCTCCTCAAGTGTGTGTGGGGAAGTAAATAAAGGGCAGGGGATAGTGGTTTTACTGAAAGTGGAGTCATATCTTCAGATGGGAGGATTATTGCTGATGGCAGAAGTACCTCCATAGAATCTAGGAGCTCAGTGTCTGCATTTTATCTACAATCAGCCCATATATTTCTATCGCAAGTTTCTAGGTCCCATTTCTTTCCAATCAATGCCTTCACATTATTTGAGTCTGAAAATTAAGCTGATGTTATAATTTGATATATAATAATATTCAGCAATATTATTTCTATTACAAAAAGAGAGAAGACTTTCTTTCATGACCTAAGTTAAAGCCCTGAGATTTTTTACTTTGACTTTTGAGTCAGGCACAAGCTCTGAGTTTAGTTTGTCTATTGTAAGTCGTACAAATAATCAGATTCCCTATTGTGGCAGTCATGTGCTTATGTTAATTTTATGATTGAAATGTAGGGGTGGAGTCTAGCCTGTTAATCTGGAGATAGCCATTGAGTAGCCAATGAAGCCTCTATGTGGGCATGACTTTCTCCTGAGACTTCTGAGAAATCTCGCAATATTTCTTTGGTAGAGATGAGAAGCTATCTCCCCAGTTGTCAGGAGTTAGTCTCAGAGGCTATTAATCATGGACAAGACAAGATGGCAGCAAGATGGAAGCTTCTGGGAAGCTGGAGGAGCCTGCAGAGAGATCACACGGCTTTGCCCTGATGGAGCCAGACCTCTGAGGCTGTTGATGCACCCTGAGCCCTGGAAGCAAGGAGCCATGTGGAGACTCCTGCCAATGCCGGGATTCTGTACCCACTGACCTGTGACTTCATGAGTCAGAAGGAGACTTTATAGACTGATTTCAGGCAGGGGATTTAATATCGGACTCTTATGACTTTGAACTGGACTGGGCTCAATGTCCTATTCATCTTGTATAAAAACCTTTTCCTTATATCTATATGCATGTCTATGAAATTTCTTCCTCTAGCCTACCTGGACTAACACACCTATATTTCTCATTCTGACAAAATTATAGTAAGATGCCAAACACACAATCATCTAAAGCTTCATTTTGAACCGACACTTCCTTTATTGATGTGTTATTTGGTTATGGCACAGGACCAAACAGTATTTTATTCTGTTATATATATAGGGTTTCTATGAATTGGAACTAGCTCAATGCCACCTAAAATTTAGTGATTAGCTTTACCAGTTCACACCATGCAGAGACAGTGTCCTCTTTACTCATAGCGACAGGTTTGTTTATACTGCCAGAGGTAGAATTCTCACTGCCTTTTGGCCTAATTGGACTCAAGAACCAATTTAGAAAACTCATCTGTATGATTTGATTTCTCTTGAACCAAATGTATTAGGCTGGATTCTCTAGAGAAGAAAAGCCAGTGAAACTTGTATTTGTATATACAGAGAAAGATATTTATGTCAAGAAAAAGATCACGCCATTGTAGAAGTAGGTAAGTGCGGTCTAGTTCAAGTACATAGGTCTGATGTAAGTTCGAGTCTCTGACTCACTTAGCTGTGGAAGCTGATAAACAGGAATCAAGATATCGAAGCAGGGGGGCCACTGGCTGATGGATGCAGAGTTCATTGACTACAAGGCCAGCAGTGCGCTGACTGGGGACATCCCAGGAGATCAAAAAATCAGACCCAAGACCAGATACAGAAGGCACAGGGGAGAAAAGGCTTAGCTCTGCCCAGAGTCTCTTTCTCACACCAGGGCCACATCCCTAAGGGTGGCATCATCAGATTAAGACCTAATGGCTAGGCTGTGCTCCACCTTCCTTCTCCTAAGTATGCCTAGTGGACATAAACTCAAATAATCATTCTCCTTATGATGAGCTTGTTTATTTTGGGCAAACAGCGCTGCAGCCATCAATCTGTGAGATTTACCAAACAATTCGACTTCTCTGCCCCATGGAAGCCCTCTCAGCGCCATCAAGGGCCGTTCACATGGGTTCCTCCATGCGGGTCTTGTTAGGTGGTGCTGGATTGGTCCCAACACATAGCGGCAATCAGCCCAATGACAGGATCCAACATCCCCAAGCTCAAGTCATGTACACGCCAGCAGCACGGTGAAGCAGGTCTTGGAACCTGAAGTTCTAGCAACATGATCCCTGGGTTGGGTGTCCCCACATGGAGTGCAGCTTACAGGTGAGGCAGGGAACTTGCTAATGTAGCCGCACACTGGTACAGTCGCCAGAGAGCCAGAGAGCCAATAATTGAGCTTGCCATGCCATTTATCTCTTTTCCCTCCAAATCAAACTGCCGCCTTTATAATCCCACATGTTCTTCATGGCCAGGTTGGCTCAATAAACCTACCTGTCATCACATTATTCAATGTCAAATTTTCACATGCCTATGGGGTATGTGGGTCAGGTGCACCTTAGTTCTTAAATTGACATCCTTGCTTTTCAACACTTTCAAGGGGTATTGTGCAGCAGCTTTACCCAATGCAATGTGTTGTTTTACCGCTGTGACTCCTTGACCACTCCACTGTTGTCCTCATCCCTCACAATGTTACCCATTGTTCCGTTGTGAGGATTAGGGTTTTCTTTACAGCAAGTCGTAATCCATATTGAAGGTCAGAACTGTTGATCTTCAACCCCCAAGATGGGCTCACCCTCAGCAAGCAAGTTCATGTCACTTGTATGTTGAAGGTTGTTAATAAAACTTTCTTCAATCCTGATGCTGCCTTCTTCTTCAGCTAGTCCAGCTTCTCCAAGTATTTGTTCAGCATACAGATTTAATAAGTAGGGGGAGAGGATACAACACTGATGCACACATTTCTTGATTTTAAACCATGTAATATTCCTTGTTCGCTTTGTACAACTGCCCCTTGATCCATTTATGAGTTCCACATGAGCACGGTAAAGTGTTCTGTCATCCCCATTCTTCTCCTGGAAGAAATTTCACTGAACATTTTAAGGAAAGATTCTTCCTTCCCTGTGAAATGTCAGTCACTAGAGAGATGACATGCTCACACAGAGATGATTAGGGTCCCATGGCATTTAAAGAAAATCAGCATATTACTGTTCAGAATATATTGGAAAGTGGATTATTGAAGAAGTGGTTAGGTTAAAATTTAGCATCTGATCCATTTTTAATTTGTTCCAGTTTTTACTATTTCCTGTTTTGTTTTCATTGTTTTTTAATCATTTTTACTTTTTTATTGTTGCTAGTTTATGAATTTGTAAAGGTTTTTCTGTAAGTGTAATTCAGGTTAGGTAGATCTGTAGAGACTGTAATTGGCTTAATGGTTTCGTGGTGTATGGCAGGGGAGTTTGAAGGGAGATGGGGCGCTAATAAAAACGAATCTAAGTATGAAGACAATTCTCTAAATCAGATTGTGGTCATGATGGTGAAACTCTTGTTGATGCACTCGGACTACTGGATTGTATGATATATAAACTATATGCCAATAGAATTGTTCTAAAATAAAAGTCAGCATATTAGTGGACTTGTGCACATCAAGGGTGAACTGTAGACTGTTATCCGGTGATTTCAGTAAAAGGGGAAGAGGAGCGTTCGATCAATAGTGATCCAGATACTCTCCCCCATCCCTTTCTCATTATGAGTCTGTTCTGGTGCATTTCACACTCAGTGCACACTGCAAGGTCAGTGGTTGGAAACCACCCGCCCCTCTGCTGTGGAAGGAAGACGAGACTTTCTACTCTGATGACGACTGACCGTGTCAGAACCCCACAGAGGTAGTTCTTCTTTGTCCAACTGGTTGCTACGAGGTGGAAACTACTTGATGCACTGAGATCTTTCTGATCTGTTTAAAAGTCCGACTATATCTAGATTCTTCTCTCCATTTTCCGTTTTCTGTATTCAAGATGGCCTTCCATAGCTCAGACTAAATCTTACTTTCAAATTTTGGTGAGATTCAACGTTTAACTTCCAAATCGCAGTCTCTCCATGAGCCCACACAGTGTACGAAGATCGAAGCTTGGGGTTAGATTTGATGGCGAGATTTGCATCACCTCTAACCCAGTGTAGTTCTAACTTCAATCGAATCCTCACTTGCCAATGGCAGAGTTAATAAATAAAAGCCCAATCACCAACTGGCCAATCTGTGACCTTCAAAATGAATACTTCCTCTAAACCAGCCAAGAAATGTTGACGATTCCCCAAGAGGAGAGGTAATGAAAATAAGTGAATTAAAATTCCCATCACACAGAGTGCTAAATAAATGTCAAATTTTAAAACCCATTATTAATATAGGGGCTAAAGCCCAGCACCATTTATAATTTGATCTTTACAACTGCTTTGTATCTTCATCTGGCCGGCCTGCCTGCGCTTTCTCATTTTTGGAGCCAGACTAAGGGAACAGTTGCTAAATCAGGTTGTTGTGTCCCGCACCCTGCCCCATGCCCCCTGCAGAAGTGCCACCAGGAGCCGCTGCCACCTTCTGCCACCAGGTGGTGCCGTGAGACTTGCAACTGCGCTGGGTCTGAGTGCGGGGATTTTCCCAAAGG
>PVJH01021587.1:0-38309 GCA_004026705.1 Nesogale talazaci | reverse complement strand
ACAGGGTTCACAGTTCAAATCCAGCAGCAGCTGTCCAGGAGCAAGGCTGGGCCTCCTACTTCCACCAGGGCAGTGATGCCCCCAAAACAAACAAAAAAAAGAAATGTGACCCCATATCCCTGAACTAGGGAATGAGATGATTGAGGTATCAAATCACAATGAATCATTTTTAAAAACAAAGACGCTAAGCTGAAAAAAATGTATAAAGATTTTTAATTAATTTATGTTTTTAAATGTTAATCCCATATAAGATCTTGTCAAGCAGTGACATCAAACTCACCAAACACTATATATAGTCTTCAATACTCTGAATTTCAATTAATAAAAGTAACTATTCCAGAGAATTCTCACAATTCACAAAAACTAATCAAGTTAATCCATTCATGGATCCAATGGTGTTATTGTGTTCATTTAATTGCTTGCTACCATTGTGGCTCTCTGTAAAAATGGATGAAACACTGTGCAGTCCTCTCCCACCCTCACAATCTTTATGCTTGCGTTTAGTGTGGCAACCACAAGGTTAACCCACCTCATTGGCCCTCCATCTCCAGGGGCAGGTCCCTCCTGAGAACGTGCCCAAAACATAAGAGACACATCTTGCCATTATATCTTCTAAGAAAAATTTCAACTGTTATCTCTTCCTAAATAGATTTGTTCATTCTTTTGGCAATCTGGCATATTCAATATTCTTCCCTAACACTATACCTCAACTCCATCCATTCTTTCCAATCTTCTTTATTCATGTCGAGCTTCCTCATGTATTAAATGAGGTGATTTGAAAATCCAATGGGTTAGATAAGGTTCACCTTAGTCTTCAAAGTTGTACCTTTACTCTTTAGCCCTTTAAAAGGTCTTCTGAAGCGGATTTGCCCACTGTAGCACATTGGATTCCTTGACTGCTGCTTCCAGGGACATTGATTGGGAATCTACAGAAAACGAAATCCGGCTGAGCCCCGGTGGCGTAGTGGTTGTGCGCGGAACTGCGGCCCACTGGGCTGGAGGTTCAAATCCAGCAGCAAGGCTGGGCCTCCTACTCCCACCATCAGAGGGCAGTGATGTCCCCCCAAAAAAAACAAAGCAAAACAAAAAAACGAAATCCTTCACGGTGACAATTCTTTCTCTGTTTAATCTGATGTCATTTTTTCGTGCAGTTATGAGGCTTTCCATGTTCTTTACATTGAAATGTAATCCATACGGAAGGCATTGTCTTGGATCTTCATCAACAAGGGTGTCAAGTCCTATTTGCTTTCACTCAGCAAGGTTGTGCCATCTGGATTTCTCAGGTTGCTAATGTGTTTGCCTCCAATCCTGATGCCACATTCTTCTTCATTTAGCTCAGTTTCTCAGATTATTTGCCCATCCTACCAATTGAATAATGGTGGTGAGAAGATACTATCCTGACACATACCATTCCTGGTTTAAAACCACTTGTTATGTTTTGTTCATTTGTTACGTTAGAATGACAGCATCTTGGTCTGTGTGCAGGATCTACATGAGTGCAATTAAGTGTTCTGGATCTTTCCACTCCACAATATTTGCTATGATCTGCATAATGTTTCCACTCTTCACATAGTTTGTTATGATGTGCACATTAAAATACCTTTGCATTGTCAACAAGACACAAGGAATCATCTTTCTAGTATTCTCTGCTTTCAGCCAAGATCCATCTGATGTCAAGCATTGCAATGGGATCCCACATTCTCTCCTGAATTCTGCTTGAATTTCTGCCAGCTTCCTGTCGGTGTACTGCTGCAATCTTTTTTAATGCTATTTTCAACAAAACAAAAAGTACTTGCCTGTGATTTTAATGATAATTTTCACTTTGTTTGGTATCTTTGGTTGGTATAGGTACAACTATGATTCTCTTCCAGTCATCTGGCCAGTTAACTGTCGTCCAAATTTCTTGACATAGGTCAGTGAGCATCTCCAGTGCTGCCTCAGTTTGCTGAAACATTTCAGCTGATGTTCTGCCAATTCCTGGAGCTCTGTTCTTTGCTAATGTCTCTAGTGCCTCTTGGACCTCTTTCTATCATACTACCTGTTCTATTTATCCAATAGGTACTTTAATTCTAAGGGCCCACGATGTTCCCAGGTATCAAAGATGATTGTTTTTATACAGAGATTTAAGAACTCTTGGCCTCCATGGAGCTTGCCTTGCAAGGATGGGACAGTGTGGTGGTGGCTGTCAGGGTTAGGGAATAAACAAATCATGGCAGGAAGGAAGAGTATCATTTTAAACATGGATCAAAGAATGCTTCATTGAAGTCAAAATCCTAGAGCTATAAAGAAGCAAGTTATGCAGGAACAGTAAGTACAACGTTTTAAAGGCAGGAGAGAGCCTGGAATAGTGACAGTGGCCAGAAAGCAAGCAAAGGTGGAGGCAAAGGATCAACAGTAAAGGTGGAGCCAAAGAGGTAAAACCCAAATTGGAAATTCACCAAGAGAGTAATAAGAGAGCAGACAGACTGGGAAAACATCTTTGGCAATGACAAATCAGATAAAGGCCTTATTACTAAAATCTACAATACCCTGATAGCTTCCAAAAAGAGCAAAACTAACTGCCCACTGAGGAGGTGGGCAAAGGAATTAAACAGAAGTTTCACAGAGGCAGAAATCAGAGAGGCCAATATATATATGAGAAAATGCTCCCGATCATTAGCCATAAGAGAAATGCAAATCAAAACAACAATGAGATACCACCTAACACCTCAAGGATAGCCCAATTCAAAAAGTCAGAAAGTAACAAATGCTGGAGAAGCTGTGGGGAGATAGGGTCGCTTATCCACTGCTGGTCTACCTGCAGGTAAGTACAGCCACTATGCAGAGCAATTTGGAGATATCTAAAACAGATGGAAATTGAGCTACCACACGACCCAGCAATTCCCCTGCTGGGCATATACCCAGAAAAGACAAGCAACAATCCACGACCAGAGATCTGTGCTCCAATGTTCATCGCAGCACGGTTCACAATTGCAAGAAGTTGGAAGCAGTCCATATTCCCATCAACTGATGAATGGATTAAAAAGCTGTGGTACATACATACAATGGAGTACTATGCATCGCTGAAAAGCAGTGATGAACACATGAAGCACGTCACCGCATGGGAAGAACTGGAGGAAATTATGCTAAGTGAAGTTAGCCAAGCACAAAAGGACATGTACAATTTGAATCTGCTGAGGTAAGCATATTACTAATTTTAAAATTGGAAAGGGGCATTGGGAAAAAGCTACTGTATAGAGAAAATCCTGGGAGAAGGCCCAGGTAATATGGCTGGGGCCAGATCAAATCTAGGGCTACATATGGTAGCCACCTAGAGGGGAGGGGCAAGGGGGGCCAGATGGTGATGTGTAGAAAGGGAAGGGGGCACTAAACCATCAAAGGGGAGCATATTGTTTATATCTCCACAGGGAAAGAGAGACCAAACTTAAACCCAGAGATCCAGGATGTGAATGCAGCACGACAGCATGGAGTGGAGAACCAGTGGAGGGACCTGAGAACACAACCCCAACCCCAACTATAGGGGCAGCCACCTCTCTACCAGAGGAATTTGCCGTGGAGGCCAGCACTGAAGCTGAAGCTTGGGGAGTGAGATGTGCCTGACCAGAGCACATGAGAACAAATGAAAGGGGAAGAAGAGAAAATGACGTGCATCCTGACCCACCGAGCCTTCAGGACGATAATCCCACTCAGAACAGCTAATGCACAAAGAGGACTATACGTCCGGCCCCATTATAAAATACGGCTACCCTTGCTGACCCAAGGCCTATCAGGGCCAGGATGAAGAAGTGGGGTCAAGATTATACCCTGACAGACACAACCACACCAATGCAAAGCACTAAGAGTGTGCAACAGAGCGTAGAGTCACAGATGGAGTGCCAAGGATATACTTTGGAACCAGGGTACTGGCACCCCATCTGACTCAACCAGGGGTCACTCTAGGAGGTCAACTACAGACCTTGAACTTTATACAGGTTTTTATATTGCTATTATTTTTATTATTCTGTTACATATTGTATAGTACATTGAGGGGCTTTCTTGCTGTTGTTATCAATGTTTTATTTGCTTAAGTTGCTCCATTTTAGGAGACTTTTTTGTACATATTGTTACCTCTGCAGGCCTATCTAGACAAGATAGACTGGACAAAGAGGTTGGAGGCAAAAATGACAGGACTGATGGTTCCAGGGTAGGGGATGTTGAAGAGGGGGAGGAGGGGGAAAGGTGGTGATGACGACCAGCCCAGGATAAAGGGAATAATGATTGATACAAATGCAGGGACAAGGTGGGTGAGAAAAGGCCAAAAGGGATTGATTAAGACTAATGTAACAGAGAGAAAATACTGAAACCCAGATGGAGACTGAGCATGATAGTGGTACAAGAGGGAAGCAAATGGAAATAGAGGAAGGAACTGGGGGATAATGTGCACCTATAGAGGTTCAAATACAAGTATGTACATAGGGGCATATATTTATAAGTGAGGATGGGGAGAGAGATTAATGTACATACTTATAGGGTTAGTAGTAGGACAACAGATGGGCATTGGACCTCCACTCAAGTACCTCCTCAGTTCAAGAACACTTTTTCTATTAAATTGGCATTCCAAGATGCTCACCTTTCCGACATGATAACTGAAGACAAGTGTGTGCATAAGCAAAGGTAGCGAAGAAAGCTGATGGTGCCTGGCTATCAAAAGATGTAGTGTCTGGGATCTTAAAGGCTTGAAAGTAAACAAGCAGCCATCTAGCTCAGAAGCAACAAAGCCCACATGAAGAAGCACACTAGCTTGTGGAATCATGAGGTGTCAAAGGGATGAGATATCAGGCTTCAAGAACTAAAAAGCATAACATTGCATGCTCACTCTCCTGATATGATTGCTGAGGACAAATGTGTGCATAAGCTAATGTGGTGAAGAAAGCTGATGGTGCCCAGCTACCAAAAGACATAGCGTCTGGGGTCTTACAGGCTTGAGTAAACAAGTGGCCATTCAGCTCAGAAGCAATAAAGCCCACACGGAAGAAGCACACCAGCCTGTGTGATCATGAGGTGGTGAAGGGATCTGGTGTCAGGCATCAATGAGCTAAAATTATATTATTATTAATGGGGGGGAGTACAGATTGGGGACCCAAAGCCCATCAATAGGTGAGGTGACATCCTCTTGCAAGGAGGAGATGAGCCAGTTAAGATACAGGGTAGTTGCAAGGAAATATGCAAACTTCCTCTAGTTCCAATGCTGCCTCCCACCCACTATCATGACCCCAATTCTACCACATAAATCCAGCTAGACCAGGAGATGTACTGTGAGGTTGGAAACATGGGAACTTTAGGATAGATGATCCATCAAGACTAGTAATAGGAGTGGTAATACCAGGAGGGTGGAGGGATGGAGGAATAGAAAGGGAGAACCAACTTCAGGGATCTACACATAGCACCCTCTCTGGGACACAAACAACAGGGAAGCAAGTATTGGGACACATTGTACAGTGTACAGTATAAAAAATAACAATTTGTAAATTACTAAGGGTTCAAGGGGAAGGGAGTGGGGAGGAAGGATAATATAGGGAGCTGATACTGGGAGCCTGGAGGGAGAGAGGATGTTTTGAGAGTGATGATGGCAATGGGTGTATAAATGTGGTCTGCATACAATTGATGTTGGTATGGATTGTGATGGGGGTTGTATGGGTCCTCGATAAAATGATTCATTAAAAAAAGGGGGGAGGAGAAAAGGGAGCTTTTTTTTCTGAGAGGAGCTTATATCAAGGACTCAAGTGGGAAATGTTTGGAAATGTATGTGGCAACATGTGTGCAAATGTGCTTGATACAAATGATGTATTGAATGTTGTAGTAGCTGTAAGAGCCCCCAATAAAATTATTTTAAAAAAAGTGGAGCATGTCTGCTGTGTTTAAAGGGCAGCTGGGAAGCCAGGAATGCTAAAGCACAGTGGAAGCCGGGCAAGCAGGAGTTGAGGTCAGAGAGGAACAGAGACTAGTAAGCCTAGAGCTACATAAAGGGAATCCTTTGAACAGTTTTGACCAAAAGACCAATGAGATCTAAGTTAGGGTTTAACTAGAACACCCTCGCTTCTGTGCTAAGGAGCAAGGATGGAAATAGGGAGAGAAAGCAAGAAACTGATGCAAGAACACTCTAGAGAGACAGCGTGAGTGCTGGGAGGTGGTGAGAAGTGATCCGCTTCTGAATATGTTCAGGGTAAAGGCAATAGGATTTGCTAAAAGACTGGATAAGAGCGTGACGGGACAAAGGTGAGTCTGAAACTGTGGGCACGAACAAGTCAAAGAATGAACTGCATTTCCTGAGATGAGCCAGAGCAGGGTTCAGGAGGAAGATTGAGAGTTCACTTTGGGACATTTTTTATTTGAGGTGTTTACTAGACATCCAAGTGAAAATATCAAGTTAGGAGTTGGGTATGTGAAGCTAAGGAGAGAGGAAGGGACACGAGATGAAACATGGTGCTAGTCTGTAGATGGTTCCTCCACTGAGGAACACCAACTTAATGAGAAATACTTTATAGTCTAAGCCCCAACATTTACAGACTGGGTAGATGCACAGGTACTAATGAAAGAGGCCTGGAAATGGCAACTAGTGAGAGATGAAGGAGATTGTGGAGTGTTAGAAGCCAAGAGGGAAAGCAACTCAGGAGAGGTAGCAATCAACTGTGTCAAATCCTGCAAGAAGGCCAAGGAAGAGGAGGTCGGAGAATTGACCTTAGAATTTAGTGATGTGGAAGGTCCTTGATGAGTTTTGCAAGAGCAATGTTCATGAAGGAAAGGGGAGGGGGAATTGATGGAAGTGGATTCAAGAGATGAAGGAAGACACGGGAACACTAAGTGTATATGCCTCCCTAAGGCATGTGCTGCTATCCAGGCGAGCAGAGAAGGGAGACATTGCAGCATGTTTGCGTGGTAATAGAAGTAGCAAAGTAAGAAAAAGTGATGATAGATACAGGAGAGAGGAAGATAAATGACAGAAACAAGAGTGTTTGCATAGGTGAGAGAACCTGGCCTCCATTACACCTGCAGAGGCATTGTCTGTAGCACAAACTCTTCATCCAGGGAAACATAAGGGTGGGGTGCCAGAGCGGAAAGACACAGATGGTGGATGATGCTGGTGGGTGACTCAGGCAATCCAAGCAGGTTCTCTTCTGATGACTTCTGTTTTCTCTGGACATGAGGTTTGAAGGTATGGAGAAAGAAGCATGAAAGAGGAGGGGAGAACGGAGGAGAGGGGAAGGGAGGGTAGAAGGAACAAACCAAGAAATAAACTCACAAACTGAAGATTGGGAACAGCTGGTTTGGTAAATATGCCAGTGCAGTACGGGAAGTCCCTGGATTACAAAGGAAATTCATTCCTATCTTTAGGGAGTTTGGGGTCAGTTAGAACAGGTGCACACATTTCTTTCTTTTAAAAAAATCATTTTGTAAGATAGAATTGGGCTCATGATAGTTGTAGGGAGGAAGCCTTTAAGAACTAGAGAAAAGTTGTGCTTCATCATTACAAATCCAGCTGGACTGGAAGAGGTACATTGATACAGATGGGAAGTGGAAATACAGGGGAGCTTGGGCAGATCAAACCCTCAGGACCAGTAATGAGAGTGGAGTTACTGGATGGGTGGAGGAAAGAGGAGATAGAGAGGGAGAGACAATTACAAGGATGTACACATAATCTCCTATCTAGAGGACAGACAGCAGAGGAGTGGGTGAGGGGAGACATTGGACAGTGTAAGATATGACAAAGTAATAATAATTTATAAAGTATTGAGGGTTGGTGGGAGAAGGGAACAGGGAGGGAGGAGAAAAGATGAAAAGTTGATGTCAAGGGCTCAAGTGGAAAAGAAGATATTTGGAGAATGATGATGGCAGCAGGTATGGGAAAGTCCTTGCCACAGTATATGTATGTATGGATTGTGATAAGTGATGTCAGAGCCCCTGGTAAAATGATTTTCTTTTAAAATAAAAACATTGGTAGAAGAAGAACATCACAAAGAACTCAAAAGGAAAATAATCATTTTATTGGGGCTCATACAGCTCTTATAATACATACATACACCCATTGTGTTGAGCACATTTGCATATTTGATGATATCAACAGTCTCGAAATCTTTTCTTTCTACTTGAGTCCTTGGCATCAGCTGTTCATATTTTTCCTTCCCTCCCCTCATGAATTCTTGATAATTTATAAATCATTTTATTTCATTACTTACATTGACCAGTGTCTCCCATCACCCACTCTTCTGTTGGCCATCCCCCAGGGAGTGGTTTATATGTTGATCGTTATGATTGGTTCTCCCTCTTTCCCACCCTTACCCTTACCCTCCTCATATCACTGCTCTCACGATTGGTCCTGAGGGTTTTATCTGTTCTGAATTCCCTGTGTTTTGAGCTCTTATCTGTACCCGTGTATATACTTTGGTCTAACCAGATTGGTAAGGTAGAATTGGGGTAGTGATAATGGAGGAGGAAGCATTAAAGAACTTGAGGAAAGTTGTGTGTGTCATTGGTGCTATACTGCATCCTGACTGTCCCATCTCTTCCTTCTAAGGGATGCCCAATTGCCTACAAATGGACTTTGGGTTGCCATTCTCCCCTCCATCTCATTCACATTCATATGATTTTTTATTCTGGGTCTTTGATATCTGATAGCTGATCCCATCCACACCTCATGATCACACAGGCTGGGAATCTTCTTCCATGTGGGTTTTGCTCCTTCACAGTTAGATAGCCACTTGTTTATCTTCAAGCCTTTAAGACCCCCAGACACTGTATCTTTTGATAGGTGGGCACTATCAGCTTTCTTCACCACATTTGCTTATGTACCTGATTTATCTTCAGCAATCATGTTGGGAAGGTGAGTCTCATAGAATGTCAGTTGAAAAGAACAAAGTTCTTGCATTGTAGGAGTACTTGAGTAGAAGTCTAATATCTGTCTGCTATCTTTATACTAAATCTATAAATATATGTGCATAGATCTATTTCACTATTGTTATATATAAATATGTATATGCCTGTATTTAGACCTCTATAAAAGTCCTTTGCCTCCTTGTTTTTATCCTCTATTTCCTTTTATTTCCTCTAGTTTCACTATCATGTTTGGCCTTTATTCAGGTCTCAGTAATTCCTCTCTACATTGTCCTTGATCAAGCCCTGCCAGGCATCCTACACCCTCCTTGCCATCCATTTTAGATCATTTGTTGTCCCTGGGACATTGACATCCTTTCCCCTGCCTCTCCTCTCCCATGTCCTCCTGGAATCGTTGGTCCTGTGGTTTTCTCCTTCTGATTGTGTATCCTGCCCATATTATCTTGATAGACGTGCAGAGACAATGATAAGCACAAAAACAAGACAGAGCAAAAAGAAGCAACCAAACAAAACAGAACCCCAGTAACAAATAAAGAAAATCATTCCAGGTCTGTTTGTTGAACTTTAGGAGTGTTTTCTGGTTGAGTCTGATGGGATGTCATGCCCTGGCCCCAACATATATGTTTGGTATTACATGAGGACTTCATTGCTTTGCTCCCCTTGTAGCTCTACTGCACGTCCTTAGTGTTTTGCCCCAGTGTGGTGGGGTCAGATCAGGCACCATTCCCGCACTGTGACTCCAGTATTGTCCTCTGTAGTTCTATGGGTCAGTGAGAGAGATCGTGTCTCACAGTGGGGCCGCCGGCCCTATGGACTCTTCTGTTCATTGATTGACTGATCTAAACAGGAATATCAACCTTGGGGCTTGGTGAGCTAAGTCAGCCAAGCCCACCATGTGCTCTGATCAGATGCACCCCTCTCCCTGAGCAGTAACTTCAAGGCTGTCCTCTGAAGCGAATTCTTCTGGATAGCAGGGGGAATGTGTCCACGTAGTTAGATTGAGGCCAACCCTGCAGACCTCTCTATTGGTACTTTGAAGAGTTCTTTTGGAGCAGATTTACCCATTACAAAAAGTCATTTATCTCTTGACTGCAGCTTTCATGAGCATTGATTGTGGATCCAAGCAAGACAAAATCCTTCATAACTTCCAACCTTTTTTCATTTATCAAGATATTGGTCCAGTTGTATGGATTTCGGCTTTCTTGACATTGAGCTGTAATCCATACTGAAGACTGCTATTCTTGAGCTTCATCAGCAAGAGTTTCAAGTCCTCACTTTCAGCAATCAAAGTTGTGCCATCTGCACAAGTCAGGTTGTTAGTAAGTCTTCCTACACTCCTGATGACATTTTTCGCATGATGCAGCTTCTCTGATTAGTTGCTGAGGGTACATATTGATTAAGCATGGATGCAGTATTCCCTTGTTTTGTTCCTACAGCCTCTTGATCCATGTACAGATTCCACATGAGCACAAGGCACTGTTCTGATACCCCCGTTCTTCTCAAGGTTATCCATAGTTTGTTATGATCCACAGCCAGAAGCCTTGGCATAGTTGTAGCAGTTACATAATCTGGTGTCCATTTGAGAGGATTATGAGTGAAGGGGTGGAGTCTAATCTGTCAATCGGATCATAGCAATGAGGCTTCTGGGTGGACATGGCCTTCTCCTGAGAATTCTGAGAAATCTAGTATTTCCTCCTTGAAGGTGAGAGACACCTCCTTCTCTCTGCTAACTTCCCAGGGAGACTTTGCAGCAGACAAGACACATGAAACTACCCTAGTGCCCTGAGCTGGAAAAGACACATGGCTATGCCGTGATGCATCCAGACCTCTGAAGCTGGAGAAACTACAGAGAGATCTCTGCCAGTGCCAAGATGTTTACAATGCCACTGACCCCAAAGACTTTCTACCCACTGGCTTGTGATCGTTCTGCATTTGGCATCATTGCATGTGTTTCGTGAGTCTGAAGAGGACTTTATAGATTGGTATCAGACATATGGGCTAATATCAGACTTACGACCTTGGACTGGACTGGGTCAGGATATTTTCTTAATGTGCAATTACCCTTTATATAAAACTCTCTTATACACATATGCATGTTTATGAATTTGTTTCTCTAGTCTACCCAGACTAACACAGTAGTCAATAAAACACAAGCAACCATTTATCTGGGATTCTCTCTCTGCTTTCACTCAAGATCCAATTGATATCCGAGTCCTCTTTAAGGTGGGCAGCTGAACAGCCACCCAAAGTGGAAATCACAAATTTACAATGCTTACTCTTTTTTAATGATCATCTGCACAACAATGTATTCTAAGTGCCCATAATAATATTCATTTCATCCACAGGTGTTAAAAATTAGGCAGAACTATGCCTATAATATTTATTATTCACTTCATAAAACTCATGCTTTTGATGAAATACTACATTGTTATCCCCTGAATTTTCTACCTTAGCAACAAACATATAAAATAAAGAGAAAACATGCCAAGCAACTAGAGAGGGACATATTGTCATTCATGTTAGCTTCAGGTTACACCCAATTCCCACAAGATATCATGAGTGTGCTGATGTTGTCTGATAGGTAAAACCATTAAAAAACTAGGACACAGTGAACCAATAGGAATATAAAGGTCCACATAGTGGGGGGGGGGGGAAGTTAATGAATTAAATTAATTCAGAAGCCTTCAAAAATGTAAAATTTGTAGAAAATCAACAATCTGTTGTTTCCTTAGGAAAAAATCTTTAGAAAATATCATAATAAGTTTTTATAAAAACTGGGGGATTGTGAACATTTAAAATCAATTTGTAGCCAATTTCCAGATAGGAATAAATTATAACTTCTGAAACCTTTTGAGTTTGATTACTGGAATATTGAGGAACTACTAGTTTCATGGAAAGCAGCTAAAGAACCAGTGCTCATATTTAATAACATTTTTAATTAAAATTGATGTTAATGATTATCAGGACCTTTAGGAAAACATTATTTTTTTAAATTTCCAGAATTATGCAATTCTTGAAAACATTCAAAGAGCTAAAATTATTATCGGAAGAATCCTTAAGTTGAGCAGAAGCTGACAGGGGTTTTACAAAGATGAACATAATATGTTCAGAGAAGGGAAGTCGCCTGTTGGTAATATATCAAATGTGGGAAGCCGAATGCTGTTCCCATCCCTCAGGGACCCCTTTGTTGACCTTTTGTATTGTAATGGCTTTCAGGCAAGATAACCTTTGAATTCATGGGTTCACCTAATTAGCATGTGGACCTGTTGAGTTCACCTAATTAGCATGCGGACCTGTTTGAGCTCACCTAATTAGCATGCAGACCTGTTTGAGAACTGCTTCCCGCCATTTCCCCCCCCCCCCCGCCCCCCCTCCCGGCATTTCTTTTAAGCTATGTGTATGATTGGCTGATTATCCCTACCCCTCATTTCCGTAAGTTGTACCTCCCCTTTCTGTTGCTAGCCTATATTAACCCTGCCTTTTGGCTCAGAGTCCTGTGTTGTCTCCATTTCTGGCGTCTCTTGCCCTCTCCATTCCCAGTCCCCCTTTCAGGAACCCACGCTGACTGATCCACGGATCGGATCAATCAAACACATTGGCGATTGCCTGATTGGTCTATATTTTCAAGAGTGAGATCCTACTCCTACAGTGAAAAGACATTTACAGATGAATCACACAGTCAATGGTGCTCAGAAAAAGGCAAGACTAAGAGAGGATCACAACCAAGTAGCAAGATGGAAATATCTTTACAGTTTAATTGTGTGTTTCTTTTCAGGGATTACTTAATCTTTTAAACTCATACTTTAAAAGTCTTTTTTATAACACAATCTAGTTTTGTGTACCTCTTATACTTATTTTTAAATGTATGAAATAATAGACTACCTTTCAGAATATTTTTTACACTTACAAGGCAGTGAACCAACTGCTAAATTATTTGTATCCCACCACTGGAGGTGACCTTCCTTGATGCTGAAGTGGATACTGTCTTGCCCCCACATCAAAGAAGAGAGGGAGCTAGAGTTGGAAATTTTCCTTTTCCAATGTCAGTTACTCTGATAAAAGCCAATTACTTGTTAGGTTCTTGTAAAACCCTGGTGATGGAGGAGTCGTGCGTTGGGCTGCAACCCTCTTGGTTGAAATCACCAACAGCTCCACAGGAGAAAGACTGGACTTTCCACAAAAGGACAAGGACAACATGAGTCCCCTGAGGTAAGCTTAAAGATGCATAGGGGCAGGCTACCTTATACATCTATTCCCGGGGTGAGGTCCAGGGACTATGGCAGGAGTCAGACCCAATCCAGGCATATGGCAGCCAACTAAAAAGGGAGGGGGAAAGAAATGAAGAAGAAAAATATAGGAGTAGCAGAGGAACAGGACACTGACCCACCCAAGGGGAGGGCATTGCTTTTAACTCCACCGGAGAGGGCAAGAGAGACCAGACTTCTACCTGGTGCATGCACCAAGATGTGAATGCAACATATCAGCATGAAGCAGGGAACCAAGAGAGAGGTCTGGAGAGTCGGTCCCAACCCCAAGTACATTGTCACCCTTTGTCCCGCAGAAGTCACTTCAGAGAACAGTGCTGAAGCTATGGCTCAGGGAGAGGGACACGTCTGATCAGGGTATGCAGGAGCAAACGAACAGGGAAGGAAAGAGAGTGGAACATATCCTGGCCCACCAAGCCCCGAGATCATAATTCCTGCTCAGAACAGCCAATGCACAGGGAGAACCACAGAGACAACCTCACCATGAGACAAGATATCCCTCACTGACCCATATCGCGACAAGGGACAGCACTGGAGACACAGTTCAGGAATTGTGCCTGATCTGATCCCAGCACACCAGGGCAAAATGCTAAGGGCATACAACAGAGGAGCAAGTGGAGCAAAGCAATGAAATTCCCAAGGAATACCAAAAGTAGACTTTGGTGCCAGGGCATGTCGCCCCATCAGACTGGACCAGAAAACACTTCTAAAGGTCAGCAAACAGACCTGGAACTATTTGTAGACCTTTCTCTTTTTTTTTGTCATTGGTTCTTGTTTATTTGATTGGTTTTGTTTTCTTTTGTTGGTTTGTTTTGCTCTGCCTTGTTTTTGTGCTTATTGTCTCTGCGTGTCTATCCAGAGAAGATAGGCAAGATAAACAATCCAGTTAAAACAATGGCACTGACAGATCCAGGGGGACCCGGGGGCGGGGGAAGGGGGAGTGGGGTGTCAACCAACCCAGGAACAAGGGAACAAGTGATCTAAAATCGATGGCAAGGAGGATATAGGATGTCTGGTGGGGCTTGATCAATGGCGAAGTAGCAGAGAGGAATTACTGAAACCAGAATGAGACTGAACATGATAGTGGGAAAAAGGAAAGTAAAAGGAAATCAAGGAAAGGAGTAGGGGGCAAAGGACATTTATAGAAATCTAAATATAGGCATGTACATAAGTAAATATATATGTATAGTGATAGGGAAGTAGATTTATGTACATATATTTATATATTAAGTATTAAAGTAGCAAATGGCCAGTGGGCCTCCATCCAAGTACTCTCTCAACTCAAGAACAAAATAATAACCCTTACCTCACACAATCGTTGATGACAAAATGACGCAAATGTCGTAAAGAAAGCTGATGGTGCCCAGCGATTATAAGATATCATGTCTGGGATCTTGAAGGCCTGAAGGTAAGCAAGAGGCCATCTAGCTGAGAAGCAACAAAGCCCACATGGAAGAAGCACACCAGCCTGTGTGATCATGAGATGTGGATGGGATCAGGTCTCAGGCATCAAAGACCCAGGACAAAAAATCAGATCAATGTAAATAAGGGGGAGTACAGAACAGAGACCCAAAGCCCATCTGTAGACAATTGGACATTACAGAAGGGCCACAAGGAAGAGATAGCCAGCCAAGGTGCAGTACAGCTTCAATGAAACATACAACTTTACTATAGTTCTTTAATGCTTCCTCCCTGCCCCACGATCATGACCCCAATTCTACCTTACAAACATGGTACAGATAAGAACTAGAAGCACAGGAAACCCAGGACAGATAAACCCCTAGGGATCAATAATGAGAGTTGCAATACCAGAAGGGGGACGGGAAGGTGACAGAAGAAAGGGGGAATGAATCACAATGTTCTACATATAACCCCCTCCTAGGGGGACAGACAAGAGAAAAGTGGGTGAAGGGAGACATCAGTCAGTGTAACACATGAAAAAATAATAATAATTTATAAATTATCAAGGGCTCATAAGGGAGGGAGGATGGGGGAGGGGGAAGGGCTCAAGTAGAAAAAATGCTTTGAAAATGATGGTGGCAACAAATGTACAAATATGCTTGATACAATGGATGGATATGTGGAATTGTGATGATAAGAACTGTACAAGCCCCCAATAGAATGATTGTTTAAGAGACTGATGATGGCAACATATATACAAATATGTTTCACACAAGAAGTACGTATGGATGGATTGTGATAACAGGTGTATATGCCCCTAATAAAATGATTTTTAAAGATATTAAAATAATCATACTTTATAATTTATCAAGAGGTCGTGAGGGTAGGGGGTGGGAGGGTGAAAAGAGGAAGCCATACCAAGGACTCAATTCGAATCTGAATATTTAGAAAATGATGGTGGCAACATACATACAAATATACGTGATACAATTGATGGATGGATTGCATTGAGAGCTGTAAGACCTCCTGTAAATGATTACAGTCTTCATAAACCACAGGGCATTGCTGTGAGCCGGCATTGACTCGATGGTGGTGAGTTTTGTCAGGGCTCTCGTACAGTAGTTTTATTTGGGGACACACTGCTGTGATGGTTACAGACTGCTTAGGCCATGCTTCGAGTGGTTACTACCCCTTCTTACTTCTGGAATAAATTTATGAGGATTTTTTCCCATTCTCATAGTAAGTACCTGGTAGTAGAATTCTTAAAGGTGTGCCGCCTCTTCCTTCATACAACTGGAGTTTTTATTCCTCAGGCTAGTCCTCGCCCAGTCTCTGAGAATTAGTCCATTGCCCTTTAAGTATATCTACCTGATCCTGGCTTCAACGGCAGCTTCTTATGGCAAGCTGCAATTTTTTTCCTGACTGTATTTCCAGTCTGCAGCAGTAGCAGTTCGCCGTAATTCTCTAGCATCTCTAAGAAGAGTGGTTGATGTTCGGTTTTTCAGTGTTTTACTTTGTGTGAGGCTGTAAATGATGACTTTCAAGCTCTTTGCCTGTCAGACTGAGCTGAACTTACTGCCATGAAGACTGTCTATGGAAAAAGGCGGTTGATTGACTGGGGGCACACTGCACTCACCTGTGAAAGCCTACGTGGATAGAATAGGAGGACATTCTATATTTTTTATTAGTATTGTTTCACCTTAGTTTTCAGCAACCCCTTAAACCAACCATCACTGGAGTTAAACACTTAGCCAAATATGTATTAAATAACATCCCCTAAACATACCTGGTCAAAATCAACTCCGCGGGAGGTCTTTCCACGACACTCAATTCCTACCTTACCTTGGGAATTTTTTCAATGTTAATTAAAAACGACAAATGAATGACTTCCACCATAAAAAGTGAATCCCTTTTCAGTGATTTTTGGCTGAGCAAAGAGTCAGGAGTAAGGCATATTTCTGGATGACATCATCTCTGTAGATGACACCTTCCTGCCAGGTCAACTGACTTTCAGTGTCTCAGAGCTGTCATGCAGTAAGTGCACATAACATGATACGGAGCTTTCTAAAATCAAGGAATAACTATAAAGGGTACCTCCCAAAAAAACATGGAATTTTCTTTCTCAAAGCAATGTATTTAAAATTTTTTGCAACACAAACTTATCACCTGCAAAGTAATCTCCATTACACCTAATCAAATGTGTGATTGCATTCTTGGCAACATTTTTCAAACTCGTCTGTGTGGATGGTTGACAAGCCCCACCCCCTTTGGGTTTTTTTTTTCCTCTGTCATCAAATGGCTGTCCTTCCATGGCCCTCTTCATTCAGGGAAAAATAAAAGAAGTGCCATTGTATATAGTGACCTCAGGTGAGTCAGGTGCATGGGGGCAAGAGAGGCATGCTGTTTGTGGCCAAATCTGAAACATTGAGATGGTTGTGTGAGCACATCCATTGTCATGATGACAAAAACAGTGCCCCTCCTGACACAAATCAGGCCTTTTTTTGTAACACACTGTTACTCAATCTTTTCAGAACCTCTAAATAAAAAGCTTGACTAGTAGTCTGACCTGGTAGAATGAACTCCAAATGCACAATCCCTCTCACATCAAAAAAAATAAATGAGCATAGTCTTGTTCTTCTATTTCACTTGATGAGCTTTTTTTTTTGGTGGGGGTGTAGATTAGGTGGTGATGGCATCTTCGACTGGCTTGATTGATGTTTGCTTTCAGGGTCATAAACATAGCACCATGAGTCGTCACCAGTAATGAATGACCTTGGGGAAAAGTCTGGGTCACTTCAGAGCTGTTTTTCTAAATACATCATGTTTCTAGTCAATGCTTTTTCCTGGTCAGTCAGAACCCAAGGCACAAATTATCCAGTGACCCTTCTCATTCCCAAAACTTCCATTGAAATTTGCTGCACCAAGCTCCAAGATAGTCCAGATAACTTCCCCACCTCTTCAATGGTCTGTTGTTGGTCTTCAAGGACAAGTGCATGAATTTTGTTGACATTTTCATTCACTCAGGAAGTTGATAGATGTCCAGAATGAGGTTTGTCAACAATCAACATTCCACCATTTTTGAAATGAGAAAACCACTGCTAACTTGAGTTGTTTCAACCTCACAACAGGTTCTGGGGCATTTTTCCAGAGCAGGAAACAAAATTTCACAGCCACACGCTGTTCTCTTAAATTGGCCATCACAAAAAAACGAGGTTCGAGGATAACTGTTTTTTAGCCAAAAAAGCACTGTAACTGGAGAGAAAGCCTCCCAAGAGATGCCCCTGGGTACACCACCTGAGAGTGAGTCGCTGGTTGCACGGCTATTGGGCAAAATGTGAACTGTGAAAGCTCCGCCCAGCAGAGCTTCTTCCCACTTTTGTTTCATTTTTTAAATCTGTGTGGGGGTACTCAAAAAAACTTTCATAGATTTAAAAGCATGAACTGTAAAGTCACAACTTACACAAGTACAAATCACAACTGATGAATTTATCACATTCAATTTCCACACAAACTAAGATCACTTAGAGTAATGGATGGCTAGTTTACTTAATTAACTAGTGCTCTGAGGGTATACAAGTAGAGCTCTTAAATCAGAATCTCTTAAATACTTTAAAAGCAAAACATACATTACAATACTGAAAATGTGTTTATTACTGTTTATTAAAAACAATTTACAAAAATACCTATAGCTTTCTTTTACACCTATATTTTAGTTATCTATCATTACCTTTTTACTTGTTCTCATTTTTCACCACTTTGGGTTTAGAATTGTAGTGTTTCTATTGGCTATTTTATTGGCAACTGCTCTTCTTGTGTGTGTGTGGGGGGGGGGGGGTATCATTCCAGATCTGGCAAATTTGGATCCTTCGAGACAGCAACATGCTGCTAGTGGCCTCCACGTGGGGCAGTGCAGGTAGAATGTCTCCAGCATTGCCAGCAGTTCTTTGGACAGAGCTGGTCTATGCCTTCCTTGAGTTGTAGTCATCTCATCAGATGTGCTAAAAATTAACAAATGCTGCTGTCTCAAAGGAGCCAGATTTGCCAGATCTGGAATGATAACTTTGGTTTGAGACCTGACCTGACCGTGCCTTCCAAAGCACTCATTCACGGTTGATTCCTATTCATGGCAACACATAGGACAGAGAACTGTCCCCGTGGGTTTCCTAGTGTACAGTCCAAGAAGACTCACCTGAGAGCCCCCAATTATGAGCCTGAACTTCTTTCATAATAAAGTTTCATGCGTTATGTAACTTATAATTCTTCATGTTTCATGTAAAATGTGAATTTTGAACATTTGATAGCTTTCCCAGGAGTGGGTAGTTTTTTAAGTTTTACAAGGTCACAGCTACCTAATTAATGGACTGCTGTTGTGATCCATTGACCCAGTCTGTTAGTATTTCTGAAATTTTAAGTGTGCCTTGTCAGAATCTCATTATAATTGGACAAGAATATCCCGATGAGAGATGAAAGAATCCATGATGCTATTTCTCTTCTTTGGAATAATTGCTTAATTTGTCATGTGAGAGTTCACTTTGATCTCACTATAGATGAGCATTTGTACAGCGATTGCTGGTTTCACCACCTGGTTATTTGAGTTGGGCCCATGGTTTCAAACAGCCTTTCTGTTCTTGGTGCTGTCCTTACTTTTTCTTGATGCATTCAGATATTTTGTGCTTCTCTTTGCTTGCTTATACTGATTTTTAAACTATATATGTTTGTCTTACAGCCTGACATGTATTTTAAAAGCACCAAAGCCCTCTAAATATTAAGATTCTCTTGTTCACTTGAAACAATAAAATTATTTCCACCCTGTCTCCCACATGATAATTCCTTCTTGAAATTGTTACAATAACTGTTGCTTTTAGAGTGTCACTGTGAGCTTCTGGCCCTTCAGGGACTTCATTTAGCCCAAATAATTACAATCGTGAGAATGCTTTATGTTCCCATGCTCAATATTCTCACACTTGTTGAAGAAAAGACTCAGGTCCCTTAAATTCAGCAACAATTGAAACGATTCCTTGTTTCTGGCCAACAATATGATTTTCCAGAACAATTCTGTTTGGGACCATTCTTTCTTGGAGAATGGAACTGCAGATCAAAGTCTAAGTACATGAGTTACACATGCGACTTCTAGGAAAAAGTGTTGTTATTCCTGTCATCAACATTTATTAACAAAGATAGAAAAAGATATTTTTTTAGGGTTCCAAATTCATACTGATTTTTTTTTCAATTAAACCTACTTGGTTGGTGCAATCTCCTTTGCTCATAATATAATGGTTCATTTACCATAAGACTTACTCACAAAACTTAACAAACAAAATGTATGTTTTGTCTAAAGGAGTCATTTCTCATATAAGGGCCATCCAATACAATTTTTAGAAGGAAAGAAAATTCTTTCACCTGACCTTTTTCTTCCACTATAGCCAGCTAGATTTATTGCACGATCCCTTTTGCTTTAAACAACCAAAAGCAATAAGTAAAATATCTCCAAAGCTTCTTAAAAGCATTGAAGTGCTAACAAGAAAAAAAAAGGAATTAGACAAGAGTATACCAAGAGACATGTTAAAAATTCCCTGGGAGTGCTATTTATACTGGCCAAAACTCAAAGAAAATCAGGGAGCAGGGTAGGAAATAAAGAAATGAAGCTGTTGCTGCCCAAGGACATTTTCAAATTATGGCAAATTTTAACTTTGTTTTTTCCAGCTTAGAAGGTCAGAGGTCAGAAGCCAAACCTCACTGAAGGTGGGGTATTTAACAGGAGATTATTCACACATCTGGCAGAATTTCCAAGTGACTGTTTCCTCAAGGCACCAATGAGCCAAAAGTAGACTGCCCGCGTGTGTTAGCAGAGACACAGTGAGTGAGGCTGTGTGCTTAGTGGTTTGAACCCACCAGCCATTCCATAAGAGAAAGATGTGACCATCTCCTTTTGTCAAAAAGAAATGACAACCTTTGTCCTAGAGAGTCTCTGTCAATCAGGCGCAACTTAAAGGCAGTGGGTTTGGTTTGGGTTTAAATGGTCCATAAATTTAATTCAAATCATCCCTGAGATAGGGCCTGGGGTCTTACAGGCTTGTCTCCGAACAAGTTGCCCTCTAAGTGAGTGCCCTCAAAGTCCACATGGAAGAAACACCATCGTCAGTCACTGAAAGATTAGAATCCCTGTCATCTGAAACTGAAGGCGGGATCAATATCAGAGCCTAAACTGTGAGCATCTGGTGTGCAGGAGGGGATGAACAAGAGGGGAAGTCCAAGATTTGTTTGTGGAACTACTTAGGATATAAGTCTCCAGAGAACTCCCTCTAAGACTGAGGGGCAGGAGGAAAGTCCTCCCATCTACTAAACAGAGAGCGTGGGAGAGAGGCACACAGAAGATCGAACAATTAAACCTTTCAGTGGATCCCCCTATGATGCAGGCTGGAAGTAATCTGGTCTCCACCCTTTTCTATATTTTTGGTTTGTAGCATTTCATTTGATTTTTGTGTGCACATATTTAGGGTGTGTTTCAGAGGTGCTTGTGTCCATGAAGATCACCTTACTGAAGTTGTATCATGCTTTTCATTTTTTGGTAAATGAAACCTAGGATGGATGAACTTGTAGGGACAGCAAGTAGAATAAGAGGGCAGGAAGTTACAGTGAAGGAAGGGTGGGGGTGTTACAGGAAGACCATGTCAAAGAGTCCATGTCGAAAAAGAATGTTCAGTGACTGGTTGTGGTAAGAAATTATATAATCCTATTTGACATGATTGAAGCATGGAATGGTATGACATATATATATATATATAGGACCCCAACTAATGATAAAAAGGTAAAGAATTAATTAATTAAAAGAAAATTACTCCAGAGAAAAAATAATTTTTTTTATTTGTCTATTTTTTAAAAATAGTTTTATAGGCATGCAATCCATGCATCATACAATTCTATAATTCAATCATATTAAGAAGAGTTATACAATCATGACCATAATCATTTTTTAAATGGTCTCAGACTGATAGTCTCCCTGGACAACCAACAGACAGGGATAAACAAATAATCTCTTTGAAGAAAGAAATCTTTATTCTAAGCCAAAGGTCAGCAACATAGGATACAAAGGACAGAGCTAACCCATAGTCTGTTTTTGTAAGATCCACAAGCTAAAAAGTAGCTCTACATAATTAAGGGGTTGTGAACAAAGGAGAGGAGGAAGAAAAGAAGTGATGAAAACCACATGTGGTCTACAGAGCCAAAAATACTTCCTGTATGGTCCTTTACAAAAGAAATTTGCCCTCCCTAATCAGGATTTTACCTTAGGACATTAAGCAACATATATTCATAGAGAAACAAGTCCATGAAGAATCAAAGTGTTCTGAGTGAAACCAGCAGACACTACAGAAAACAGAACAAGACCTATAAACACTTTTCAAAACTGTTTTATAACTATCAGACAAGCATATACCACTAGACATATTCAAAAATTCTGTGGCAGTTCCATCTGTTCTAACCAAAAACTGGCAAGAGAGCCTATATTATATGTCCATCAACAATAGAATGGATAAATCCATGGGGGGTTATCAAACAGTTGGAACACTATAAACTAAAACCATTGTCATTCAAACTCATAGAGACCCTGTGTGGAGTTTCTGAGGCTTTAAATCTTTCTGAGAGCAGATAGCCTCCTTTTTCTCCCACGGAGCAGCTGGGGAGCTTGAACCACCAACTGTGAGGTTTGCAACCCTAGGCTTTTGTGACAAATACCACCTATTTATAGTAACAGAATGAACTATATCTCATATAAACAGATGAATATTCTCATAAGCCTGATGTTGAACGGAAGAATAATGCCCCAAATAGTTTTCCTTAATGTATTTCATTTAAAGAATAGGCAAAGCTATGGAATTTAAGACTCTGCCCTTGGATGGTAAATTACTTGATAATAGCTCTTCTAGCTATCCGCTTCGTGATTTCCACCAAGTGACGGGGTAGAACAATGCAAATAGGCGGCGCTTCGGTTCCGTCAAATGGATTAAATAATGCTGACAATGTAAATACGGCACGCGGCAGCTTTGCGGGAGTGGAGCCTTGCAGGTGACGTCTGTGGACCTTCAATGGAGAATTGCTCAGCTTTACCATCCTGCTGGACTTAAAAGACACCATCTCAGAGTGAGACTAGAGAGTCTCGCTAAAATCAAGAAAGAAGAACCAAACTCCTTGCCTCGGCAAACTCCTTGATTTAGAAGACAGCTGGGACACCACAGCTTGTGAGAGACCTCAAGAGCCAGCCGCAGAGAAATGGCAAACACAGCAGTAACTGAGTCCAGAAAACAGCACACGATCGAGCAGATGGCATCCCATAGAGCGAGAAAGCTGAGAGCCTTCCGGCAGGAAGCTGAGACCTTTGGGGCAGGAAGCTTGCTGGTAAAGTGAAGTGCTTCTAGACACTCATTGGCAGAGCTAAACGAGCTTTGTTACCCTTGTCCGAGCAGGAGACAGGCCAGAGCAAAGGGCTGAGAGCCAGAGAGACACGTGCTTGCAGGCACAGCTGAGAAGAGACTCTCTTGATCAAAGAACTGTTGGCCTCTTTTTGCTCCATGAACACTGACTTTCTTCAGGGCCCTCAAATGCCTACACGACCTGCCTGCTCAAGGTCTTTGCACAGGCTCTTCTCTCTGCCTGGAAAACTGTCCTCTTTACTCATCTGATGGTCTTCCTCCTCAAGCTCTCACTTCTGCAGGGGAGCCTTCTCTTCATGCACAGGTCAGTGGTGTGGGTCCACTTGGTAAGGCTGTGAGTCTCCGTTTGGCAGACACTATGTAGCCACCTTTCATTCTATAGTCTAATATGAGCAACCAATCAGTTGGAAGAAGAGTTTGTGTCTGTGACCCTGTCTCCAGCACAGAAAGAGATTTTCTGGAAAATCTCTCTCTCTCTCTGTCTCTCTGTCTCTCTCTCTCTCTCTCTCTCTCTCTCTCTCTCTCTCTCTCTCTCTCTCTCTCTCTCTGACTTTACACTCTTCTCATCACCTAATCTCAGATTCTTGGGATGCAGACTTGCAGAAGTCTCTGGCCTACTCTCTGTCCTGCATATTTTGGGTTCCCCAATCATGTGAAACCACATGAGCTAGCAAAGGTCTTCAATCTACTCCCTGACTCACAGCCCTGGAGGCTTTTCCGCCCCCACAACTCAAAACCACTTCCTCGCAATTACATGAGCCACTTCCTTGAAGCAAATGTCTTGATACATATAGGGAGACTGCAAAAAGGATCCTGAAAAATTGAAGGTCTTCCATTGAAGGTTGAACATTTTGAAAACCCTTTGCATAACTTTTCTAAATACATGTCTAATAACCTTAACCTCTGAATTTCTGGAGAATTTCTATTATTTACCTCTTTACGATGGATGTCAGTCATATTGTCATGCTTACTAAAATTCTCCATTTGTGGGGGTTTTATAGCAAAGGTAGAAAAAAATGTTTATAGGCATAGCTTGAGGTCTCAGGAGATGATGTGCTTCAGTAGAGAAGATGGATGTGTGCTTCTTCCAGAAGCAAACGTATGTGAGGGTGCAGCAGTCCACCAAAAAAAATTTTTAATCTTTCCGCTATAGAGTTGATTCCAATTCGTGACAGCCCATATGTAATAGAGAACTGCTGCATTGAGTTCTCGGGCTGTAATGTTAACAGAAAGGGATCACCAGGCCTTTTGTCCCTTGGTGCCATAGGGTGGATTTGAACCACCAACCTTTAGGTTAATAGAGGAGCACAAACCATTTGTGCCAGCCAGGGATTGGACTAGCAAATTTAAGTGCCAAACCCACTGCCATCGAGTGGATTCAAACTCACCGCGACCCCAGAGCACAGGGTAGAACTTCCCCTTTGAGTTTCCAAAATTGTTAACTTGTTATGGGATGGAAAGCCCCATTGTTCTCTCCCAGAGTGGCTGGTGGTTTCAAGCTGCTGACTTTGGGAGAGCAGTCTAACATGTAACCAGTTGCAGGGACTGAAATTCTTTCTAAACCAAAATGACTCAAAGCTGGGTGGCAATCTGCATTGCAACCTCAGCAAGGGCTCGTGAGCTCATGGGTACCTTCAAGCAGACTATTTTTTTAACATTACATACAGTTTTTCTCGTTATTTGGAGATACCCAAGAAAAATCTCATAATAGAGGATTGACCTATTGCCAGTGCTGGGAATTATTTCTGGATAAATATGTGGCCAATGAGACATGCGATCCATGAAATGGTCTCCATTTTCCGGTCTTCTTGCGGTACTGAATATCATAAGAGGAATGAAAACGCTGCAGTTTCCAAAGATGCCTGCAGCTGTTTCTGCATTCTAGGGGTGGCAGCAAAATCCATCTTTGGGAGAAGATTGTTCTTTTGTTTGGGAAAATGCTCTAATGAGCTTGTGGAGGATGCAAAGGTAAGGCTGAGAAATTAGTCTGCAGGGAGAGGTGGAAACAATGGAGAGATAACTACACTGCCTGAAAATGGGGTGGGGAAAAAATTTGTCTTCCTGGGGTGCAGAGGTGCAGTGATACAATTTAATTGGGGCTTCAAGGTGGGTGGGGGGTCAATTTGGGGAAGATGAGGAACTGAGGGGGAGGTGGTGTCTGACCTCCTCCAGCTCCCCACAGAGGGGGCTGCAACCCCACCGCAGCCATGGTTTCGTTGAGGCAGAGGTCAGGCCTGCCTTCTCTCAATTTCCTTACCCCTCTCTGCACCCCCACTGCACTTCCACAGCACAATCCTTCTCTGCTGTGCTTTTTAATTAGTCGCAGTGGCCACACGGAACTCACAAACAAAACTCACTATTCTCCAGATTTATCAGGGACATTAAAACGTCACCACACGGCAAGACCAGGAAGGATTCAGGTACTTGTGTTTGCAGCAGTGCCTCTTCTCAGCCCTGCGGGCAAGCACACCTCCCTCTGGTCCCCAACCTCATCCACGTGGTCCATTGATCTTTGTTCTCCTCAGGCCAGTGTTACCAAGTTCGACTGGTGTTAATAAGTGCCCCAAAGGCACCCCATTCTGTGAGCCGGCTTCCTGTCTGACGGCACTCAGCTTCATTCATTCAGCGGGCCAGGGGACCTCCTGCCTTGTCTCATGGTCTGCTGCCGCTTCTAATCTCTTTGTGGAAGCCCCTGCTTCACATGGGGATCTTGCACTGGCTCTGCTGATGGCTCTTCTCTATTGCTGCTTGTAGGATTCTCTGTTCCTGCTTCTGGGAGGACCCATTTTATACCTAGCTGAATGGCAACATGGACCAATCTCCTCCTGTTCGTCCCACGCAAGCTAATTGTAGGTTCCCACTCACTCATTTGCTGCAACTTGGAAGGACTGTGTAGAAGGCTTCACTAAGTAATATCACTTCACCTCCAGGGAACTGGGGGGAAATGGAGACTTGATGGCCCCACACCCGGGATATGGGGGAAAGAGGGAGAGGGGGGTCCTCTAGGAAGATTTCACAGGCTCTGCATAGGGAGGCGCTTCAGGACCCCTGTGAGAGGGCACGGCAAATCCTGGCCTGTAACCCACTATGCCTCATCTCCTTTGTTATCTCCGCAGCCCAGCATTTGTGAACCTGACCAGAGGATAGGGATGGGCGTTTGTCCACACGTGAGACAGTCTAGTCAGGACCACCCCTCCTCTGGAGCCAACCTGAGAATGGGGCAGCAGCATTTCAATAGCGGAGGGTGGGCCCCACTTTTCAGCAGTGCTGAACAGCTGTTCAGAGAAGACAGCTTCAAACAGCACCCAAGCGACACACACCAGCCCTGGACAACTCTTGTCACTTCCACCCCTAGTCGTGATAATTTTACTCTTTAAAGAGCTCTTTTTCAGCCCCCTCTCTCATCCACTGCCTCTGCCCTTCAGGTTCAACCTCACCAAATGTCATACAGACGATTGCTGTAGCCTTAGGCTGAGCTCCAGTGTCTTTTTGGTTGTTGTTGTTTTCTGTTCTAGTTGTGTGCAGCAGGCAAAATGAGTTTTCTCAAGCTAGTGCAAGTTCTATCAGAAACCTTCTTCGTGTAGAATAAGGTCTCGGCTCCAGCAGATGGCATGCAAAGCTTTTCACCATTCAGCGCTGGCATCCCCATCAGCTCTTACCTGCTACAGCTTCCCTCCACTCCTGTGCACCCACCCCTACCCAAGTGGTGACAGGTGACGGTCAGACTCCAGACTCAGACTGCCAGGCTTGAATCCCGGCCTGCAACCAATTCACACAGTGAGGTCAAGATCAAGGAACTCAAGTACCTCTGATTGCTCATCTATGCATAGGATTGTTGGAGAATTAAGTGAGCCCATATGCTAAAATCCCAAAACAGTGATTGAAGGTGGTGCTACCTACGTGTTTTGTAGCACGATCATTCCTCTTATTCTTGAAACATTCCTACTTTTTATGCTCTATATTTTTCTCTCCCAGTCTCCCTACCCCAATATCTTTTCCGTCTGAAGCCTGATCAACTCCTAGGCATCTTCTAAGGCTTATGCTGCCTCCTCTTTCATGCTTCTGTTCCTCTTCCCAAGAATATTTCACTTTCATTTTCCTTTGAGACCTCAGTTCTTTGTTCACGCATCCATTCCCACCAAGTTACCAAATTAAAACCAAACTCACTGCCATTGGGTGAACCTTGACACATAGAGACTGGGGCTCGCTAGGGCCCAGGAGAATCCCCTGTGGGTATCTGAGACTGTACATATTTACAGGCGTGGAAAGGAACTTGTGGTTAGCAGCTCAACTCGTAACCCACTACATGAGTTTTGGAAAAGAGGATTTCTATCTAGTGCATAGTTAATATGTAATAAATGTTTCTCAAATAAATGTCCATCTCTTATCCCCATCTATAGAATCCCCCACATGGCACTGTTTTCTGAATGTACACTTACTCTTTATATAAAACTCTTGTATACTTACATGAGTTTCTGTGGATTTGCTTCTCTAGTCTACCCAGGCTAACACATACTGGTATCAGGAGTGGGGTACTGGAGAAAAAAATCACAACGATGGAGAGTGGATGGTTATTTGACTTCTGCCTCATGGTAGAGTTTCTTCTTTGGCTATTCATAAGTCAGATATGTCCATGCAATTTACTGGGTTGTTTTCTGGAAAGAACATGGAAAGTTAAAGTTTTGATTATTATGTTTGGTTGCAGTCTTTGGCTATTCCTGTGTGAAATGGCAAAAATGAATGTTGTTAATGTTTGTTTTGATTTCGGGGTAGAAATCTCCATTTGAATTTCTCAGAAACCATGCTGCTTATGGAAAAATGGCTGACAGAAGGTCAAAATGCTTGACAGAAAACCTGGATCATATTTAATGCTCTCAGAGCCCTAATTCCATATTTTTTATAAGTAGAATAGTTTAGATAAGGATTTAGACAAGCTAAATAAAGATTGAAGTTGGTCGTTTCTAGAAGTGAATTTTGTATCTGATTCTACTTTGTTTATGCTGATTCATTATGCTTATTATTAATATAATGATTGATAGAAACGTTTATTGGTAAGTACGAAAATAGAGATATTGTAAGTCCACTTGCTTCAAACCTTAATTTGATCTTTAGATGGGGTTAGGATACACCTGGAAGGAAGGTTTCAAAGAGATTAATCCCACTCAGTGTTTTGGGGTACTAAGAACATTAGACGGGGAAGAGATATCCCTGGAGGGTATTGACAGATTGAAAAGGGTGTAAAAAAGAAACTCTTTGAATTTGAAGTTTGAGCTCTAGTGGTCTTTGTCAAATGCTTAAAAAAAAACCTGGAACCATGAAGAAAACTCCTCTTTAATACTGAATGTTAAAGGAAACCTGTGGGCAGCCTGAATTGCTTGCTAAGTAATCGCCTGGATCCACTTATTTAGTGAAAGTGTGAGAAATGCAGCAATAAAGAGATGGATTGAGTCTGACCACTGACTCCTGTGGACTTGACTTACAGAAAAAAGAGAAGATGAGAGTGGGTTGACTGGTCTAAAGTTCAAGACCTATCACAAGAGGGCTAGGCTTATTGAGCATTGGTGAGAGCCCATAGTCTAAAGGCAAGGTGACTAATGGGTACCTTGGGGAGGCTAAGTGAGGTAGCCCACATTGAGTTGACCAGAACCCAACCAGATGAAGAGATTTTTGAGTCTGTGAACTAGTGCATAGTGTTGCTAACTTTATGGATGGCCTGTCCTGATTTGACTTTACTTGTGGATACAGACATCACAAGTTTCCAACTGGAATGAAGATTCTTCACATCAAAAAATATGATTGTCTCCTCAGAGCACTGGATTGGTGTGAGTGGGCAGTATAGAAATTGGTTACCCAAAATTGGGGGGATAAAGGCACGAAGTGGTTGGCCTAGAAACTTTCACAGGTGGGGGAATATAGTCATAGGATTGTAGGATCAAGATGTAGGTGTTAGTTAGCTATAATTGTTATGCTAAAGAATTGTGTACAGTGCCAAATTGACAAGAAGTGGACTGTGCCAACCTGGCTGATAAACACATGTGGGACTGAATTAAGGGAGGAGAGATAAATGGCTTGGTGAGCCTCACCTTTAAGGTTCCCTGATCTCTTGTTCTCTGATGGCCAAACCAGTGTGCAGCTACCTGAGCTAGCAAGGCTCACTTCCTGCAAGACATCCCTGAGGAGAACCTCATTGACTTACCTTGATGCAGCCCTGGGTGCTGGAGAAACTGCATCAAGCCCTCTGCCAGCACTGAGATGCTTACATTGGCACTGGATTCAAAGACTTTCTACCCAATGGCCTGTGATCATCCTGCATTCAATGTCATTGGGTGTGTTTTGTGAGTTTGAAGAGGACTTTGTAGATCAGTGGCAGACATCTAGACTAACTGGGACTTATGGGCTTAGACTGAACAGGGTTGGGATGCTTTCTGAATGTACACTTGCCCTTTATATAAAGCTCTCTCAGAACCATCAGTCCCATTGTTTTCTTCATCAGGCTCATGGAAGATGGGGAGGTGGAGTTGAGTTAGGTGTTGAGTTAGTTAGTTGAGGTGGAGTTATATTACTCTTGATCAACCCAGGGGTAAGGGAACAACAAATGATTCAAAATCAGTGACAAGGTGGGTATGAGAGGCCTGATAGGGATTGATCAAGAGTAATATAAAAGAGAGAAATTACTGAAACCCAAATGAAGGCTGAGCATGATAGTGGGACAAGAGGAAAGTAAAAGGAAATAGAGGAAAGAACTGGGGGGGGGGGTGTTAGGGCATGTATAGAGGTCTAAATACAGGTATGTATATAAGTAAATATATTTATATATGATGATGGGGAAATATATCTATGTGCATACACTTATAGGGTTAGTATTAAGACAGCAGACAGACATTGGACCTCTACTCAAGTACTTCATCAAGGAAATAACATTTCTGTCTATTAAATTGGCATTCCATGATGTTCGCCTTTCTGACACAATCACTGAAGACAAATGTGTGCATAACCAAAAGTGGTGGAGAAAGTTGATGGTGCTCAGCTATCAAAAGACATAGTATCTGAGGTCTTAAGGGCTTGAAAGTAAACAAGTGACCATCTACCTCAGAAGCAACAAAGCCCACATGGAAGAAGCATACCAGCCTGTATTACCATGAGGTCTCAAAGGGATCAGTTATCAGGTATCAAAGAACTAAAAATCATAACACTGCCTGTCCACCTTCCTGATAGGACTGCCGATGACAAGTGTGTGCATAAGTTAATGTGGTGCCCAGCTATCAAAAGCTATAACGTCTGGGATCTTAAAGGCTTGAAAGTAAACAAGTGACCATCTAGCTCAGAAGCAACAAAGCCCACATGGAAGAAGCACACCAGCCTGTGTGGCCATGAGGTGTTGAAGGGATCAGGTACCAGGCATCAAAGAACTAAAAATTATATCATTATAAATGAGGGGGAGTGCAGATTGGGGACCCAAAACCCATCAGTAGGTGAAGCAACATCCTCTTACAGAGGGGTGGCAGGAGGAGACAAGTCAGTCAGGGTGCAGTGAAGCAACAATGATATATGTAACTTTCCTCTAGTTCTTAAATACTTCCCCTCACCCACTTCCATAATCCCAATTCTGCCTTACAAATCCAGCTAGCCAAGTGATGTACACTGGAGTTGGAAATATGGAGTATTCCGGACACATGATCCCTTCAGTATCAGTGGGGAGAGTGGTGATACCGGGAGAGTGGAGGGAAGATAGAGTAGAAAGTGGGAACCAATTGCAGGGATCTAAATATAACCTCCTCCCTGGGGTACAGACAACGGGGAAATGGGTGGAGGGACACATTAGACAATGTATGATATGACAAAATAATGATAATTTATAAATCATTAAGGGTTCATGAGGGAAAGGGAGGGGGTAGGGAGGGGAAATATGGGGAGCTGGTGCCAAGGGCCTATGTAGAAGGAGGATGTTTCAAGAATGATGATGGCAACAAATGTACATGGTCTACATACAATGGATGGATGTATTGATCCTGATGAGAGTTGTATGAGCCCCCAATAAAATGATTTTAAAAAACCTCTCTCATACATGTGAGTTTCTGTGGATTTGTTTCTCTAGTCTACTCAGACTAACACAGGTACATTAAGATCCATCCACCGCTCACTTCCAACATGTTGTCCAACCTGGTGGAGCCATGGGTCTCTAGCTGGCCTCTGAATAATTTTAAGGTTAGTCATTGACGAACTCCAAAAAAGACCAGCCACTCACTATAGGGCAACCCCAATACTGCTTTGCCAATAATTTTCACCCATAGGGAAGAAATTCAGGGAATATGAAAATTGGCACAAGGAGAAAATGGGCAACTTTTGTACTGAACCCAGCTCCCACAGAATCCCCTCAAGCATACAGGACAATCACAGTCCTGTGGGTAGAAAGACTTTGGATCCAGTGGTGTTGTAAGCATCTCAGCACTGGCAGGGGTCTCTCTGTGCTTCTCTGGCTTCAAAGGTCTGGTAGCATACATGTGGCTTGTCCAGCTCAGGGGACTAAGGTAGCGTGTCTTCTCAGCTGCAATATCTCACAGGGAGTCAACCTTGTCTCCAAGGAAGAGAACTGAGAGAGTGTGTCCCCTTCCTCCAAGAAGAAAGTACCAGGTTTGCCAGAATTCTCAGGAGAAGGCCATACCACAAGGAGGCCTCATTGGCTATCTCCAGATTGACAGGCTAGACTTTATCCCTACACTCTTAATCCTCAAATTGACACCAGATTAGGTGACTACCATGCCTTTCTTTAGAAATTGAATTTTGAGCCACGGGAGTATATATTTTTAAAATAAATTAAATTATAAATGAATTATTCATATCCTTGGCCAGGGAAAGGCTCATCTTTCAAAGTGGGGCACAGATCCCATTATTACAAGGTCCTAAAAGAGAGGTCAGACTCCCTTTCAGGATTACCAACCATGAAACCTAAACATGTTCAGAGCTCAGTCCGTGAAGCTGTCACAAAAGAAATTCCTCATGAACTTTCATCTACCCTTGCACTTTTCAGAGGAGCCCTGGTGGCATAGGGGGCTGTACTTTGCACTGCAAACCACAAGTTCAGCAGTTTGAAAGCACCAGCCACTCTGCAGGAGAAAGATGAAGCTTTCCATTCCCATAAGCAGTTAAGAGTCTTGGAAACCCACACGGGCGTTTTGAGTCTGTCCTACAGGGTTGCTATGAATCTGAAATGATTGGATGGCTGGGAGTTGCATTTCTGTTTGGCATTTTTCCAGGTCTTTTTGGTTTTTTGTTATTTTTTATGGAATCTGCCTTATTCTTTTCTGTACCAAAGAATTCCGGAGTCAATAAAAGGCTCTTCTGCACAGCCTTTTGAGGTATCAGCTCACAGGAAGCAGCATGGTAGTGTGGTTGGGAATTTGAAGGCAGAGGCATGTAGCATGGTATATCAGCCTAGTCATTGATTAGACAGAGAACTTGGGGGAATTATTTGCCTTTCTAGAACTTAAGTTTTCTTGACTATAAGATGGAACCAAGAGTAGTAGCTATTCATTAGCATATAAGATCCGTAAGAACTCATCTGTCTTGTTTATTGCTCTGTTTCTGTAAACTTTATAATAACTGATTCAGGTCAGTGTTCATGAAATGCTTTTTCAATGAATGCGTGTATCTCATAGGGTTATCGTATGGATTAACAGAATCACTAGAGCACCTACCCCTGATTATACATGAAACGTGAAACAAATATTGCCTACTATTGTGATTGTTGATTTTTTTCTTTTTTAACCTATGGATTAAAGTATAATGGACATACAAAAAGGTACAAAATTATTTGAGAGGTCATCATTTTGAGCTCTCATGGTCTTTTCCTGTGTCCAAAGGTACATATACTACATCGTCCCTCTTGCAACATATCGTTCCGGTCCATTTGTGTCGTCATCACACCTCTGTCTAACTGCCTCATTTAAATGGCAGTCATTGGTTTCACTTCCCCACCTCTATGGGCAAGTCTTTATTTCCTGAAAATTCTGGGGACAAGAGATTGGAGATACTGGTAATGGATGTGGGTCTATGTAGATACTTCACAGTCAAGACAAAGAAATGCCCTCTCTGGTCTCTGAGTGCTGCCTGAAAATTCAGCCATCAAGTTAAGTGGTTTTCTCATCTCCTGTCTTAATTGGGGATCCCATCTTTCATAATGATGATTCCAAGAGTTACTGGATTAAGAAAAATAAAGCAGATAGGACTAAACTACGGAATGATTACACATTCATTTATTCATGTACACCCACTAAGTGTTATCCTTGAGTTGCAGGCCAAAGACAAAATAATAAACCAGCTGTGGCCCTTTCATCAGAGAACATACAGTCTGGTAGGCAAAATACATATTCAATGACCAATTACAAATATATATAAGTGTCGATAGATTTGTTTCTCTAGTCAACCCAGACTAACACATTGTGGTACCTTGGAAGTGGGGGACTAGAAAAACAAATAATAAAGATGCAGAATGGATGCTTGTTTGATTTCTGCCTTACAGAAGTTTTTCTTTGGCTAGCCAGAGGTCAGATGTGGCCACACTGTTTACTCAATTGTTTTCTGGAAAGGACATGAAAGTGAAGTTTTGATTCCTAGATGTTGTCTTTGGTTAATCTTGTCTTAAATTGCGAAAATAAATGTGATAAATATAATTTTGAGCTAAGGGGGAAAAATTGTCCCTTGACCTTTTCCTCTGAGTCCATGTTTAGTCTAAATGACTTACAGAAGGTCGAAATGGCTGACAAAGTGCCTTGCTATGACTTGATGCAGTCAGAGGCCTAAGGGGTAATTTAGATAAGATTAATTAGACTGTTTTAAGAATTGAGTTTAGGATCAGGGTGTACTAGGATTATATTGTCTTCTGCCTATTTTTATTGATATAATGATTGATAGAAATTATTATTAGGAAGTATGAAAATAGTTTGTAGACTTACTTGCCTTTGAACATTAAATTTGATCTTTAAATGGGTTAGAATATGTCTGTAAAGAAGGCTATGAAAAAATAAGCCCCACCCAGTATTGTAAGTGCTCAGGACATTTGTTTTCAAAAAGACTTGCCTAGGGGTCTGTTGATAAATTGAAAAGAAAAAAAGGAACCCTTTGGCTTTTCGAATTTTGAACAAGTGGCTTGTGCCTGAGTTAGTCCGGGTAGACTAAAGGAACAAATTCAAGGACACGCATATGAATATAAGGAATGGGTTTATATTCAAGAGGAACAGGACATTGAGAAAACATCCCAGCCCAATCCAGCTCAGTCAAAAGTCTAATATTAACCCATATGCCCAAAATCAATCCATAAAGTCTCCTTCTGACCTGACAAAGTCACAGGTCGGTGGGTACAGAGTCCTGGCACCAACAGGGGTCTCCCCATGGCTCCTCGCTTCCAGGGCTCAGGGTCCATCAACAGCATCCCGTGGTGGCAGAAGCAAATCATCGCTGGCAGAGGCCTCCATGTGGCTGCCCCAGCCTCAGAGGTCTGGCTCCATCAGGGCAAAGCCATGTGGTCTCTCCACCGGCTACTCCAGCCTCTCAGACGCCGCCATTCTATGTTGCCTGTGGTTAATCATCTCTGAAACTAACTCCCAACAACTGGGGAAGATAGCTTCTCATCTTCATGAGGGAAATATCGCGAGATTTCCCAGGAGTCTCAGGTGAAAGTCATGCCCACATAGAGGCCTCATCGACTACTCAATGGCTATCTCCTGATTAACAGGCGAGACTCCACCCCTACATTTCAATCATAAAATTAACATAAGCACATGACTGCCACAGTGCCTAAAACTGGAAAAATCTAGAGCCATGACAAGATACCTCTCTATGGTGAAAAGTTAAAGGGAGTCTGCAGGTAGCCTGAAATGCTTGTTAGTTGATCACCTGGATCCACTTGTTGAGTGGAAAACAGGAGAAATGCAGCAATGGAGAGATATGTGGAGTCTGGCCCTGACACCCATGAACCTGGTTCACAGGGACTATAGCAGAAGACAAGAGAAGGTTGGCTAGTCTGAAGTTCATGACCTAGTCCGAGGGGATTAGGATTGTTGAGAACTTGTGATGAGGCCCATGGTCTAAAGGTGAGGTAGTCAATGTTGGTGAGGCCATGCAAGGCAGCAGTCCACATTAAGTTGATCAAAACCCGAGTAGATGAGGATAAGATTTTTGAACCTGTGACTTGGTACATATCGCTGTTGACTTTGCGGATGGTTTATCCTGATTTGACTTTGTTTATGGATGCAGACTCACAAAGTTCCAACTGGAACGAAGATTCTTCACATCGAAGAACATGCTTGTCTTCTCAGAGCACTGGGTTGATAGAAGTGGCCAGTATAGAAATTGGGGAGATAAAAGCATGAAGTGACTGACTTGCAAACTTTCATAAGTGAGGTAATATGTTGATAGGATTGTGATGTTGGTGTTCACATAACCACAATTGTTAAGTATAGAATACTTTTATTTTGTTCTTTATTATAGTAATATGTTTAAATGAGGCTGATTCATTTCTAATTGTATGCATTTTAGTTTTATCCTGTCAGGCATAAATATGATTTTGCTATTATCTTTGTTTAAAAATTTATATGTGGCTAAAGAGTTGTATAAAACTGTCAAATTGACAAGGGGTGGTCTGGTAGTGACATGATGTCATGTCAACTTGAGTATTAAGAGTGAAAGGCTGGTATCTAGTCTGTTAATCAGGTCACAGTCTGATGATGTTTCCTTGTGGGCGTGACCTTCTCATGAGGATCCTGGGAATTCCCTTTCTTTATCCTGGGAGACAGGTTATACATTCTTTCTTACTTCACATTCCTGATGATAAGCCACAGAGAGCCACACTGATGATAGCCAGTACCCTGGAGATGCTTCCACCACCACTGGATCCACAAAACTTTCTACCTACAGGCCTGTGATCTTCCTGCACTTGGCATCATTGCACGTGCTGCAGGAACACAAAGAAGAATTTCTAGACTAGTATTGGACATATGGGCTAATATCAGACTTAATGGACTTTATGAGCAAGGCTGTTTTCTCAATATACAATTGTGCTTTGATATAAAGTTTTCTCTTACACATATCTAAGTGTCTATGGACCAGTCTCTCTAGTCAACTCAGACTAACCAACTGCAGGCAGGTCTCAAAATTCAGTAAATCTAAGAGTTTTTCATATGAGTATAAATATATATTAAGTGAGTCATAGTATAAATGTTGAGGGACAAGCAAGGAACATTCATTATAGGTCAGATGAGACATATATGAGTACATGGCTAGACAGACAGGTATGCTGCTTACCGGCTGCCCTTGACCCATCTACCTGTGTTGACTCGGAGAACAATTAGCACCAGGCAGGGTGTAAGTATATATGTTCTGAAAGTGCTAATAGACTATGGAAGAGCTATGTCAATGCGGTGATGACGAGACAAGATGCAAGAGATGATTTCTCACCATACTAGTGACCTGGCTTCCATTGATTGACAAAGATGTTGTCGACTTTTTTGTCTTTTTCCCGTCTTTTTCCAACCATGCAGATGATAATTCCAATTGGATCTTTATCCACACATCCATGATCAACAATTCTCACAAAAACGGAACCTCAGATAAAGACTAAGAAAATGATAGTACCTAGAGAAGACCTCAAGAGTCAATAATACAAACAGTGACTATGTCCCCAATTCAAGATGCAGGATTAGAACAGGAATCAAGAAAAAGATAAACACATCCCTGGTGACACACACACTGGATGGTTATTCAAACATTTAGTGTGACTTCCTTCTAATGGTAACTACAAAACAAAGTTGATGCGGGTGTCAATCTTTCCATGAGAAATCAACAAATGATCTTTTTTTGCTGAACTCAAAGGCAAGACTGTGTGTCTCGTTTATGGAAATGCATTAGCAATATTTTTTAAGGTCAATCAGGAGTTTCCTTACAGTTCAGAACCTACGGAACTCAAGGAATTGGGAGACCAATTACATCTGGGCAAAATCAGTACCCTGCAGTGGAGTTTGGGATCACAACAAACCAAGGTCACTGGGACTGGTTGTGACATGAATGCGTTAGTCAGACGAGCTATGCATGCAGTAAGCAGGCTGATCACAAAGAAACTGGATCCACACGTAGAGGGAAAGTTGATGAAAGAGCGCGTGGCAGCACCAATGTGAAATGAAAAATTGTCTCAGAGAGTTTGTTTAAGAGATCCATCTCAGACTGTATTACTGACGTAGCACGAGATACCAAAAAAACCCACAAGGATTCTGCACATTTACACTTTTTTTCTCTCCAACTGTGACAAGACACCCTACAAAGCAAGTACTACCCAACTGGCTATTGTACTCTCTGAAGTAACTACAGTGTTTGACAGAGAGAAATGGCTGTCACTGGAAACCATGCATGGCACTCAAAGAGGTGAGGACTTATTTGGGAGACTTGTTTTAACAGTGCAAAAACCTGGGTTAACATTTAAGATTTAAGTGACCTTAATATCGATGCAATTCCAGCCAGGCATGGTTGACTCACGAAAAGGATTCATTTCATTTCTCAAGAAAGAACTGGATCATCTCAATCTTGATCCAAGTGACTTACTTAGATGCCATTGCAGCTCAACCATGTGAAGTCAACAGTAGGGTCATGCAAAATTTTTTTCAAAGACAGAAGGTTTAACAGCTCCCAGTTTAAGGAGTTACTCAATGATCTTGACCCTGAGTGTGGTGATCTTATTTATCATTATGAAGGGGGATGCCTGAGTCATGGAACATGTTCGTGAGGCTGTACAAACTGTGGTATGTAGTCAAAGAGTTCATGGAGATGAAGGGAAAAACTGTCAGAGAACTCAATGATAGCAAATGGTTTTGTGAATTAGTGTTCAGAGTGGACATTACTCAAAGCTGAACATCATGCTGCAGTGCCCCAACCAGCTCCTCAGCTCCCTGACTTCAGAGGTGAAATTTATTTGAAGCTTAAGTAACTCTGTGTAAAGTGCAGCTTGAAAGGAATGGCACAGTGCATTTCCCCACTCTGGAAAGACAAAAACCTCCTGTGACATTTGAATATGCTGGTGCTTGTGCAAAACTGGATGGGGCATTTAATTAAAGATTTAAGGAGGTGAAAAGTAAACAAATGGGGTGGCTTCACTGATCAACTAAAACATGAAATTATTCAGCTGCAAAGCAATGATGAGCTGAAAGCTAGGGACAACAAACTCCTACTGCTTGAGTTCTAGACAGTCACAAAAGCAATGACGTGTTTCCCACTTTGAGGAGACATGCATTGAAATATGCATCTGTGTCTAGAACAACTTATGTGAGTAGCTCTTTTCAAAACTTACCATCATAAAGATTTG